>SNQJ01S0109627.1:9607-34671 GCA_010110895.2 Picea sitchensis
AAGGCAAAGCCGAGTGTCATAGAAAGAGTGGGATAATTTGTGATAGCACCTGGCTATTTTTAAGTCTGTAGTCCGGATTTCATCACCATGTCACCACCAAGAGTTGGAGCATCGAGAAGAGTCAGATGAAACACATGGAGTAGTACCCAGGTGCCACAAACCAGAACACACGAGATGCTAACAATTGTGGATGTGGATGAAATACACACACCAGAGTATGAGCAGACCATGATACATGTAGAGGAGGAGAAAAACCCTGCACAAGAGGTCGAGTAGCTGAAAGAATAGAATATGACGCGTCTAGGGGAAAAGGGATGCAGCAAGAAGAACACGCCATAGGTTTGACTCAACATGGCCTAGAACTAAAAGAATAACAAAGAATAGGGTGCTAGGATATACCAGTAGTTGGGGTATCATTCCGACTAGGGAAAAAGAAGACGTGAGCAGAAAGCAGTGCGCGGGGCGTACAACCCACACAGGTAGAATTAGCCATAGTAATGTTGAAAATATTCGAAGGTGTGAAGGGTGATTATGAAATGGTAGGAGGATTCAATAGCCTCAAATACTCCTACCATGATGTGTCTAACGCAATAGAGTTCTCAGACTTGGCAACACAGAGTTACCTAGAGAGTAGGGGAGAAGGCCCATTAGGTGTGCCACTATTGGAGCCTACACAATGGATCCTGGGGCTGTACAATACATGCATAATGAACTTATTGGATATACTGCACTTTGGGCATAGTAAACACATCAACGGATATGTAAAGCAGTTATTAGCACATGTGCACGAGGGAATCTTATGGATGGATAGGCCAGTGCCTATTAATGTTGATCTCATTGCAACAATCAGAGGGCTACCCATGGATGGGGAGAATCTAGAACAATACCTAGAGGATAAAACTAAGGTGAAAGTTATTTCGTATGAAATCAAATCTAAATATGGTGTGGAGAGGGGTAACAGGGGAATCAAGATCAACAACATCAACGATCCTACGACACGATTTGCAAGATGATTGTTACATTGCAAGGTAATGTGCAAGTGTAGGAAGAAGGAAGTACCCATGAGAGTAGTAGAAGTTGTAGCACAGTGCACGAAGGGGAGCTCAATGAGCTTGGCCCCATATCTACTAAATTCATTTCTAGAGGACTGCAAGGATGCACAAGACTAGGGCTTTGAGTTCCACTATTCGTAGTTACTCATCCTCATATAGTTTGTTTCTGCCAAGGACAAGAAAATGTGGCATAACACCCTACACATCTCTTCGCAGCACAAAATATCCCAAGAATAAGAAACTTAATAGCGGCATGTTCATTCTATACCTAACAGAGATCCAGAACTGGTTAGCATATACGTGGAGGATTCCCACAGAAATTATCAAGGAGTTTGCACAAATAACGAAATTCCAGGAATCACGCCATAGTATGTTGCTACAAGAAAAGAGGGATCCAGTAAAGGAGTGGTTGTAGCTGAAGTACTATGTGACAATGCAGGACATCCAGATGGAGGTCGAGCAATGGCCTGAGGAGTGGAGAATTCCAACAATCCCAAAGACGGTGCTAAGAGGAAAAACTAGGATGCAAGACAGAACAGTCCCTGCATAACAGACATACACAACTGGTGCAATCAAAAATAACAATATTTCACCAGGCCAAGATGGGGGAAGCAGTCCCATATAGAAGAAAACCAGGAAAAAGAAGAAATCACAGTGTGGTTCTACACAAAGACTACCCCACACGGAGCAGGGAACAAGAGGAGCGACAGAACACGTGTGTGCGGAAGAAATGAAAATTGAGGCATAAGAAATGTCCATGGAAGAAGGAGAAGGGTAGGCTATAGGCATGGATACATAGATACCAGAATCATCCAAGCCATCAGAGGGCCAAAGGAAAAGAAAAAGGGACCAAGCAAGTGGCTCCAAAAAGAAGGCCAAGGCCCACAAGAAACCAATGGAAACATCATTGAAGGCAGATGATGTGGAGCTGATAGCCATGACAGTGGAAGATCGACTGTTAGAGGTGTGGGAAAATGTTGAAAATCACAAGGCTTCAATTTTGGAGCAAATAAAAGATGTGAAAACTGCACTGGAACAGTTGAGGATCAAGGTAGAACAACAACAATAGAATTCAACAACGCCAACTAAATTAGGGGCATCGGTTGGATAGGCAATGCAGATCATGGCATAGGGGAGCTTGAATTTTATCATCATTCCTGAGATGTTGTGTATGGATGAGGAGACAACACAGAGGCCCTTGAAAGACATTGAGATGTTGGACTTTGCGTTGCCCAAGATTCCAACTAAAGCATTGTATAAATTATAAGTGAGTGTCACATAGGAGATTCAGTCCAGAGCAAGGTCTGATTCATCGAACTTATAATTGGCATAGGAATTCAACACCTCACTGAAGGAGGCACTTGGCTAGGAAGGGTAGGAGAAAAATATGGCACATCAAAAGGTGGACGAGATGGAGAACCAAATTCAATCAATATTTTAAGCCATCTCAGATGGAAAAGGAGTACAAGCAGCCTCATCACAATATAAAATGAGAAAGATAGCACAGAATATACAATAGTATAAAGAACATATCAAAGGACTGGAGGAGCATGAAGTTCCCACAAATCCTCCAGATCTCAGAGCGCAGAGAGAGCAAGATGTGACAATTTCTGCAGAGAACATCATGTAGAACATACACAGAAGGACAAAGCTGTTGGAGAAGTGCACCCAGCTATGGACACAACTTTTAGAGGATGGGAGCTTACAAGAGTTGCAAGGGAAGGATGACAAACTACATGCAGCAATGGAAGATTTCAAACAACAATAGAGGATGATGTCACTTCTGAAGAATATCAAGACGATCGCATAAATGAATAATTTACAATCTGAGGAGAAGGAAGTACAAGTGCAGAAGATGGCACGATGGGCTCATTTGGAGCCCCTACAACAAAATTCAAAGCAGTTGGTCATCAAGATCAATGCAGCAAAGATAAGCATAGATCGCATAGGCTTGGAAGGGGGAGAACTACTACAAAACCTAGTTACCGCGCAGCTGGTGGAAAACATGGCTGAAAGGAGCAATCAGGCTCAGGCATAGTGCCGAAGAATAACTGAAATGTATGACGTGTTGGTGCAAGCAGTGACAGATGTGGGAGTAATCCAGTGACTCGGTAAGAGTCACAATGTTAGTGTTGGGGGCCTATTGGGCATAGGCCCATTTTGAGGAAAAGGATAATTTTGGAGAATAAAGTGAAAATAAGGAAAATACAGCTAGCAGGAAAAGCAGCACGTGCAAAGGAAAGCACATGTAAAGGAGGAAAGCATGTGAGGTGTGCATGCAAGAAGACCAAACCATGATAGGGTTAGGGTTTTGGTAATAGGATGTAATGGCTGATAAGCCAAAGATAAGTATAAAGAGGTACCTAAGAGGTCTAGATCAGGATTGGTTCAAGGAGTTGGATAGGGTTCAGTGTGATTGTAATTCCAGAATATAAGAATGACTGTAAAATCCGAGGTTTTTTTGTAAGTTGTTGAGATGAAGAAAGAAAAGAAGGTATATATTGAGGGTTAGATCACAAGCTGAGGAGCCTAGTGTGATCTAGTCTACCTCATTAAATATCTTGATCCAACTGAGGGAGAACTGTAAGGCGTGTGGTGCCATAGATGGCAGAACTATAATAACATAGCACAAGATCCAGATATTTGTGGACATATCCCAGGAGGGGGTGAACCATGGTATCTCATGTGTTATGTGAATGATTCATTGCCCTATATTTGATGTTAATGATTAGATATTAGATGAATGTTTGATGAAGTAGCTAGATCTAATTATTTTACATGCATGAATAATAATGACAGAGTACTGAGCATAGATGGGTGTTATAGTAAATAAATAAATATCACAAGGTTCAATTCCTGATTCCCACTCATTCCTAGGCTGCAAGCACATGAGCATTGCAGCCACCCATAGAACTATCTCGGGTGAGACTATGTAGTGCACCCCGTGTTCTACGTTGCCTTCTGGTATTCCAGGGGGGTCAATAGTTTTAGAGGGTTTTGTTGTAAACCATAGTAGATCTTAACCTAGGTCAACCCAAGAATGGTAGTAAGAGAGAAGTAACCAACAGTAGTCTAATTTATGCGATGGTCTACACTCAACCAGACATTTCCCATGTAGTGGGAGTGTTGATCAAGTACATGTCGACACCTAGAAAGGAGCACTCAATAGTTGTCAAGAGAGTATTCAATTATTTGTGTGGCATGAAGGACTATGCTATATCCTACCAAGGAAGACTTGGAGGTGACAGTGGTAAATTAAATGTACATGGATTTTTCAAGGTCGATTAGGCTAGAGATATGGATCAACGGAGGTCGAATAGTGGATATGTCTTCAAGATGTTCAATGGAGAAATAATTTGGATGAGTAAGTGATAGGTGGTCATAGCCTTCTCAACAATAGAAGTTGAATACATGGTGACCACTCATGGAAGAAAATAAGTTGTATGGCTACAAAGGTTTTTTTCGGGAATCGAGTTTGAGAATAGAGCTATGAAGGTGAGTTGCAAAAGTCAAAGAGAAATATTTCTAGAAAAGAACCATGCTTATCATTCAAATACTAATCACATTGATGTAAAATACCATTTTGTAAGAGATATGGTGGACAGTAACAAGGTGCTACTAAAGAAATTAGACGCATTGGGAAACATAGCAGACTCATTGACCAAGTTTGTGAGTGTTTTGAAGTTCTCTTGGTGAAGAGAGGTAATGGGCATTGTTTCTCTAGATCTGTGAATGAGAGTCCAGGAATCTCTTGTTTCAGCAATGAATACAACAAGTGGGAGAATGTTGGGTTGTTATATTCTTTGTAGTGAAAGTCAAATCGAGGTGAATCGAATGATGGTCGAAGGTCAAGGTGGATTGACAATAGTCAAGGTTGAGGTGGATCGACAAAAATTCAAAGGTTGAGGTATTCAACCAGGTAAAGTTGAATTCAAATATATCAATGGAAATTCAACCAAAAAGAGGTCGAACTGTGGGACTAAGATGACTGATGTTGGCACAGGGGCAGACCTAGGGTTCACTCCAAGAGCAGACCAACAAGCCCTAGCTACTGGCCCTTTCGGCAACACCTGCGAAGCAAATGTAGTCTCACCCGAAGTAGCTAAGAGGGGGGTTGCAAGACAGAGATGTCTACAACCAGAGGAATATCAAGTGGAACTAATACAACAATATTGCAGCATTCATATACCTCTTATCAGCTAGATCTACTTTTCACAGCTAAAAATATGATCTAACAAAATAATGCAAATAACAGTATAACAATGATAGAGATCCAAGCATCAATCACACATACGACACAAAGTATATGTGGTTCACCCTCTCTCTAGGGCTAAGTCCATAGAACTATGGTTATGATATATTGAGATAAATCTTATAGTTCTAATATGCACTCTTAGTCAGCAGATCTTCTCTCTTCTTCTCTTTGTCTCCCACCTTCCTTTGCACCCAGTTGTAGGACTTGATCTTCACACCTAGCTGAAGATATTACAATACCAGAAGGCTCTCCCTCTCAGTACTCCTCTCTCTCATAGTAAAATAGTCTCTCAACCAGCAATAATCAATATCAATACCCAACACTAGTACCAACCGATCTAGGTCCTATCGACCTCTATTTATACATCATAGTCCCTCACCGACAGCCTTAGGTCAAAACCTAGGTGTCAAAACCCTAATTACCCAAAACCCTAGGTCTCTAAGACCCTAGGTCAACTTGACCCACCTTTTTAGGGCTTCTCCAACCTGTCTTTCCTCCCTTCTCATGCGGTGCTCCAAAGCATCCAATGGTGGATTTATCTGCTGGTTGATTTGTCCTCGATCCATCATCCTTGTTGATCTGTCATCCTTGATATCCTCATCCAATGGTTTTCTTTTTCATACTTCACTCCAGATTTTCTACTCTTTTTCTTACTTCGACCCAGTGACAGTCACTTTGTCTCTCACACAGTTCACGTGTAACCTCTTCTTCCTCGATCTTTGCTTCCTTCCATTACCAAGGGCCAACAGTCCCCCAACACTCACCTGTGACTCATCTCAAGGCACTTCAGATCTAATCCTTTTGTTTCACTTCGAATTTGGACTGTGCAATGCAACCTTTTATTTCTGCTTTATGCCTCCTTCCCATCCTTGTGCAGATTGTCTTTTTTGTGTCTGGTACCTAGTTTCAACTGCACTTGGTACCTAGACCCTTTTCTCCTTGCTTTTACTGAGATTTGTGAGGCAGCTAGTTGTCATAATAGAACTTCAGCTGACTCCGATTCACTAATCCTTCTTTCCGTTCTCCCTTCAATGTCTTCAATTGCATAATGCCTCCTTCTATAACATAGGTGATCTCATATGGTCCAAGCCAATGTGTTCTAAACTTCCCTGGATGTCTTAGGAATTTACTGTTATACACTAGTACTAAATCACCTTATTTAAATGCCTTCTTCTTGCTGTGTTTGTCATGATAGACCTTCTCTCTTTCCTTCTATACCTTCTGATGGAATTCTACAATAAATCTATCTTCTTCTAGTTCAACCAGTTGGGCAAGCCTCTCACAAACAATGCCAATATCATTCATGTTTGTAAATGCAGCAATTCTTAAGCTTGGTACCAAGTACTCCATTGGGACAAGATCTTCGAGACCATAAACCAACTTGAAAGGGGTCTGCATTGTTAATTTCTTGCAAGTGGTTCTATAAGTCTAGAGTACTATTGGTACTCTTAAATCCCAGTCATCCCTGTTCACACTGCAAATCTTTTTCAATGTTGTCTCCAAAATTTTGTTGAATGCTTCAACCATTCTGTTTTCTTGTGGAGGCACAACTTTGCTTGAAGGTACCAATTAATAGGGGTCATGTCTAGCATGTTAATGAATATGTGTACCCATTGTTCTCGAGGAATGTCACTCTAGGATTCTTCGGACATGGTCCTTTGGGCAGCTTCGACCTGTGTACCTCACTTCGCAGCTTCCTACTTTTGCTGAGAACCACGTTGTCATCAAGGTTCGGCATTGTGTCCAGTCTATAATATTTCTTTTGTGCGTCCCCCACCATCTTTCTAGTGTAGTTTTCATGGCCTCATCCATAGCCAACAACCTCTGTTCTACTAGTACACTTGTTTCAAAATCTGAGAGGAAGGCTTCTAGAGGGTTCAAACCATCAAAGGTAGGAAAGTTACTTATTGTTGTACCAATCTAGCGAACTTCTCTGGTCAGTCGAGCACATCTCCTTGTGGATACTTCATACATCTGGTTCTACCAGTTCTCTAGCTCTTCTTCTGAATCTGATGAACATGCGTTGTCACTTCGCCAACTTAGATTTCCATCGGTAGTAGGGTCGATATAATCATGTTGTCTGGTTGTTAATTTATATATGTTTTCTAGCTCATATGCGTGGTCTTATTCTTTGATGGGATCTGTATCTCACGAACCCTCATCTGGATCTAAAGGTGCAATGACCCTAAGGCCAAATCTTTCAAATCTCATGCATCTTTTCTTTAAATCAATAACAGTAGAATTATCGAAGGCCCAATCAATTCCTAGAAATGTAGGGTAAGGGCAATTATCATCAACAATTTCAATTACCTCAAAATCTGCAAAGGTCCTAACTTCGTCGATGTCCACAGGGACATGCTCCAATCATCCAAATGGGATGATAGCTTTTTGATTAGCCATTCTAATCATGATAGGGGAATATATCAACTTCGGTTTTCCCACTAGTGCCCAAGTTTGCTTCGTCATGACATTGACCTCCGACCCTAAGTCGAGGAACACATAGTCTATATCATACTCTCCTATTTGAGCATTCAAATGTAATTATTTTTTTGTTCTTCTTTTCTTACCAATATGGTGTATTGCCTTGCTCAGTAAGGGGTCTACCTTTCCTAGCTCATACTGCCTGATTAGGGTCTGTAAATCTTGCATATCATTCTCATCCTGAATTAACTTAAGACAAGTGTAAAAAAATTCGATGAGTTTACTTACATCTTTTCCTTCTTTCGGTGAAGTCGATTGATCAAATGCTTGAGGCATTCCATACTCTTTTATTTTTGGTTTCATTTTAGATGAGGATCCTTGGTTCCCCTTGAACTCATGTCTCACTTCCTCGAAGATTTGTCTTTCTTTCCTTGCATCAAAATCCTAAGTCTTCTCCACATCTTTCCTGATACCTAACTCTTCTGTGATCTTTCTTTGGATTGATATATCTTCTCCTATATCAGTGCCTCCTCAAGTAATAACAGCGACTCTAGGGTGTGTTCTACATGGTTCAGCATATATTAGTTCCACTTGTGGGTTCTGGTGGGGTCCTCGACTTTTCTGAAGCTTAGCCAACAGCACAGGGCATTCTTCTATGACATGCTCGAAAGAGTTACAATAATTGGAGGTTGTAGAAAAATTCTGACAATCCCTTGCCAAGTGTGTTGGCTGCACACAGTTATAATAGATTATTTGTCCTCAACCTAGGCCCATACCTCCTCCTCGTCCTTGTCCTTTGTATCCACCGTGAGGATTGAAGTTTCCTCTCCCTGGAGAGTTGTACTGCAGAGTGTTTCCTTCTTGTTGTACTTCACCTTGAATATTATATATGTCCCTTGACCTCTCATGCATGAGATCGTAAGCTTTAAAATCTCGATCATCATGCCCCACTGATTTACAGAATGTGCAATACAAGTTTGTGGGTGTCTGAACATACTTCTGCATGTAATAGCACTCACCTGGGTGATGCCTATTTCTGCATACGTCGCACCAGGGTAGGTTAACTTGCTTCAAGGGGCTTGGCACTCCTGAGGCCAAATACTCATGAAATAAGGGACATTATTCCTTATCATGACCTTTGGATCTGCAACTTACACACCATATATCTTCTCTTTTGTCCTTCCCCTTGTCCTTCTTCATGTCCTTGACTTGCAAAGACAAAATAGTCAGCTGGCTCAAGATCTGGCTCATGCTTGAGCTAGATTCTCCCATAGGTGATGATTCAATCTTTATGGCGATCTCCAAAGATTTTTCCTACGATGAAATATTATGTTGCATCAGAGGGACTCTGATGTGTGGTAACAACGTTGCGATGAACCATTCTTTTTTCTGTTCATCGGGGATCTGAAAATTTAATCGGCCTGTTAGGGTCTTGAATCTCTGTTCGAACTCCCAAACAGGTTCTACTACCTTTTGTTTGATCTCTTTTATCTTTGTAATACATTGTGACTCCGACTTAGGTTTCTTAAACTCTGCAATCAGTGCATTCTTGATCTCGTTCAGTGGCTTAGGTTGTGCCAGTCCATGGACAAGTTTCATGTACCAGCTCAGCATGCGGTCCCTTAGCGTAGTGTTGAACTAGGTTCTCTTGATGGCTTCATCGATGATACCTTTAATGTTCCACACGGCCTCACACAGGAACCAGTGTTGATCGGGATCCTCAGATCCATCTCCCCTGAAGATAAGGAGCCTCATCTCATCTTCCATAGAGTTCCCTAGGCTTCCTTTTTGAGTATAGGTTGAGTTTCTAGTACAGCACTCTGAAGACTCTGGTGGTTCTAGCTATTCTGGCTGCTTAGTGTTATTGAAACAACAAGAGGGTTAATGTTACTCACTTCAATAATCTGTGTAGGTCTTGAGGTTTTTGGCTCACTTTGGGGAAGTTCTTCATCTTCCCCTTCTTATGTTCTAGTAGGTTCTGAATGTTCTTCATCGGTTAGATCTACCTCTTATCCACTGTAGAAACCCTATTCTCCATAGTTTTTCTTAAACATGTTCTCAAGGTGAAACCCTCTGAATACTCTTCCACTACACGTATGTCGAGCTTATGTGTTGTTGTCACTATCTGAATTTCTGAACATTAGCCTTTTCAATTCCAGCCAATCTACTGTATCTTCAAGATGTTCTTTTCATGCAACAACATCTTGAGTCTCAGCTTTAGAAAGTGCAAAAATTTTCCTCTGGGTCCTTTGAAAAAGTATCTCTCGGCTTGGCTATATGATTCTACCTATCAATAGAAAATTCAGTGATATACCCTCCAATGGTACTATCAAACCAATGATCTACTACTCTGGATACAGCGTTTTCAACTCTCTTGACCTTCTGTATTAGTGCTGGTGTCCAAACCATAGGAGGTCCAGATATTATCTTGAACTTGGTATCGGCTAACCTAGCCAACCACTCAAACAACTCCTAGTGGATTCCTCCAAAGAATATCTCGTGAATGTTGATGAAGATGTATCTTTGTAGCCAATCTTCATTACTCATTTTAGGGTTCTTGTTATGGGCTTCATCGAAGTCCCTCTCTTGATCCTCTATCCACTTTTGAATCTCTATCTTTGACGGGAACCACCTTGACATTCCATTAAAAATATTCTGGTCCCAGCAATGGAACCATTTGTTGGCACAGGGGAAGACCCAGGGTTCACTCCAAGAGCGCACCAACAAGCCCTAGTTACTGGCCCTTTTGGCAACACCTATGAAGAAAATGTAGTCTCACTCGAAGTAGCTGAGAGGGGGGTTGCAGGACAGAGATGTCTACAACCAAGGGAATATCAAGTGGAACTAATACAACAATATTGCAGCATTCATATACCTCTTATCATCTATATCTACTCTGTGCAGTTATAAATATGATATAACACAATAATGAAAATAATAGTATAACAATGACAGATATCCAAGCATCAATCACACATACGACACAAAGTATACGTGGTTCACCCTCTCTCTAAGGCTACATCCACAGAACTGTTCTTATGATATATTGAGATAAAGCTTGCAGTTCTGATTTGCACTCTTAGTCAACAAATATTATCTCTTGTTCTCTTTGTCTCCCACCTTCCTGTGCACCCAGCTACAGGACTTGATCTTTGCACCCAGTTGAAGATCTTACAATACTAGAAGGCTCTCCCTGTCAGCACTCCTCTCTCTCATAGTACAATAATCTCTCAACCAACAACAATATATATCAATACCCAACACTAGTACCAACCCGATCTAGGTCCTCTAGACCTCTATTTATACATTATAGTCCCTCACCGACAGCCTTAGGTCGAAACCTAGGTGTCAAAACCCTAATTACCCAAAACCCTAGGTGTCTAAAACCCTAGGTCAATTTGACCCACCTTTTCAAGGCTTCGCCAGCCTGTCTTTCCTCCCTTCTTGCATGGTGCTCCAAAGCATCCAATGATGGATTTCTCTTCTTGATGAGTTGTCCTCAATCCATCTTCCTTGTTGATCTGTCATCCTCGATATCCTTATCCAACGGCTTGCTTTTATGTACTTCGCTCTAGATTTTCTACTTTTTTGCTTACTTCGACCTAGTGACAGTCATTGTGTCTCCCGCACAGTTTTCATTTGATCTCTTCTTCCTCAATATTCACTTCCTTCCATTACCAAGGGCCAAAAACTAACTAGAGACCGAATGAATTCCAACTGGTAGTCGACTAGTAATCTGACTTGGAGTCGATTGTAACAGAATCCCAGGATTTGTGGAATTTGTAGACAATGATCTACATGGATCTATAACCATTTTTGGGCACCAATTATTTAGGGTTTTTCCTATTGTAAACCCTATAAAGAGGTGTGTTGTAAGGTTGTAAAGGCTAATCAATGAATCTTAGGATAGCCAATATTTAGAGAAATATTTAGATGTAGGTTGTTGGTCATGCAGATGTAATATGGATTGGCTACAGGGTTGTTCTTGTGCAGGAAAGAGGTTATGTTATAACCCTAATTTGCACCATACATGCTTACCTGGCATCAAGCCATCTAAGATCCCTTCTTTTCCAAAGCACTGTTGAACAACTCTTTAAAAAACCTCTTTTATAAGGGCCCACGAGCCCTACTCCATTATTGCATGCGTGTACATGCTAGCTGACCTAAAACAACCCACATGGACCTACATATATATATTTTTCATTTACGCATTGCTTTTGATTCTCTTTTTCTTTCATGAACTTTCGACACCTTTTGGATAGCCTCAACAACCTTCATATTTTCCTCTTATAAGATTCCAGCTGCACACAAAACAAGCAGGAGAGGTAAACCAAAAGATGGTGTCAGAAATAAATCAGCTTAAACAGGTGATACCTAAGATTTTTGATATTGTGCAAAGAAATTGAAACAAAAAGGTAAAGATGAGATCTCCTAAAAGACATGTTCTAAAGGACTATTAAATAAAACCGAGGTAACCTCATTCAAATAGCAACATCATCTGAACTGATAAATAACAGAGTTGTTTCTTTGTTTGATCATCTACGAAAAAATAAGACAAATTAAACAATTCACTCAAATTTAAACCAGGCAGTCGAAGTAAAATACCCCGAAAAAGATCTACAAGAGTCAGTTTTGAATTTTTGACCTTTTTATTTTCAGTCCGTAAGTCACTACCTGTCACCCTTTTATATCTTCGGGTTTACCTTTTAAAAAGTTAGCATCTTTCCATTTCACATAAGAAGGAATAAGAGTTTTTGTTTCAACCACGTGAGCTTCAAAGCAGATTGTGGAAAGAAAGTGGGTCTTCACAACTCCTCGATTCCCTGCTAAATGAAGCGACGCCTAAACTGATCCTAACTTTCCCAGGTCTTTCAAAAGTATCGAAGGATTGAGGCTTGCTCAAATACAATTCCCTAAGAAAGTTATTTTCCCTTTTTTCCCTGAGAACGAATGTGTTGTGAAGGTCAAGGGAAGGTTGGTACCGAGTAATCAAAGTAAGTTGACAGACCTATAATGAAAAATATTACACAGATATCATCTCTGATACAAACTGATTTCCCCCATCTTCGCGCTCTAAAAAGAAAATTATAAGACGGGTGGTGAAAGGAAATTCAGAAATGATTGCCCCCATCTAGTCCAAGAGATGATGAAAGGAAATTCAGATATGATTGCCCTCGTCTCAGCATTTAAATGCACAAATATATTCCGAAGTGGTGAAAGGAAATTCAGTAAAAGGGGCCAAATAACTTCACTGGGGTACTAAACAAGCTCGCTGGCAGTGAAGCAATATCTGAGATATTTGTAAGGATGTTATACATGAATATCACTCTACTCTGGTAACCAATTATTTTTAAAAACCTAATCTACATCCCAAGTTCAGACGGGGCTTCCTAATTAAAAACATATAATCTTCTTCTTTTGATGCAAGTTGATAGCCACAAGATCTGTTGGGTCTCCTAGAACTGTTTTGATTTTCTTAAGGTAGACCTGAATTTATTAACAAGAAATGGAAAGTCATGAAAGGGACTATGGCTAAGTTTAAAAAGAGTATCTGAGTTTGAAAATATTTTCAAGGTAAAAAATGAAGTCTATTTCCCCTTCGATACCCTATTCTCAGGAACCTTTTCGCCTGATTGAAGTTGTTGACTCCATTTACCCAATATTGGCACGTGGTCTATTGTTCTTCCTGTCTTACAAGAAAATGGGATCCCTAGTTGGAGCCTATGTTGGAGCCACCTTTGCTTTTTCTAGCTGGTCTCGAATTTCATGTCTTAATGCTCGAAATCGAAAGATGGTTTTTGTATTTTCCACCTGAGGTTTCAAAATCTCTGAAGTCTTATCATACAAGAAGCGATAATTATTATACTCTCGAGGTGAGTTTTACTTTTCGGCAAAAAAAATTCCCCCTTTTGTTCTACCTCGAGATTTCGTATGTTGGATGCTATAGATCACGTAGTTCACAAGTCCCGAGCAACGAAACAATGAAATCGCTTTAAAATTTTACCTAGGGCACTAACGGGAGTAAAATTTTCCTAAATCACGATTAAACATCATCGGGTTTTCACACCTCGATGTTCACTAAATCCAAAAGTCTTATTGTCGTAACCCCGATAGTCGAAACCATGAAGTCCTTATGTTAGTAACCCGTGTCAAGGTTAAAGGTAAAAGATAAGCCATGGTTAAGTTCTGTCGAAAATTCGCCACTCGGTGTGTTCTATTTTAAAAAGCTACACTGTCTAAGCCCGAGTCATGAAGTCATGATAAAGATATGAACATAATTAATTAAACACTTAATCCATTTTTATCCTCCCTTTTAATTAAAGTGTATCGTCACGATTTCGCGACTTGACATGCAAACTTCTCGGAAGTTATACCTTCAAAGATTTGAGTTGCGATATGGCGATATAAATAATTACGTAATTAATTAAGCACCTAATCACAATTACATTTTTATTAACCAAAGTCAATCATCGCAATTTCGGTTGTTAGAGGTTCAAAGGGTTAAAGCAAAAATTCCCGATACAACAAGTACCGAAAGATTAATTAACTTCGGTAAAACCAAATTAATTAAGCTAAATCAGTATCTTTTGTGTTTTGATGCTTGCACAGTTTATGAAGCAGTCTTAATTCTTCCTTATGCCAACTAACATTTCGAACCACCAAAATTTATGGCATTAATTAGAAATAAGGTGAATCGACAAATAAAGATGGGGTTTTTATTGCTAAATTTATTTCTAAACATGATTTGATAGATCTGTTCTAAAAAGTACCGAGTTTTTAAATATATAGAGTTGTTATTCGTTATAACAAATTCATTTATGTATTATGCAAAGCGCACTTTCTCAGCGAGCTAACTTCTGTATGTATACATATTTTTATCGCAGAAGAGCTAAAGCATGATCTCCTGTCATGGCCCCGCGAAAAGCATCCAAAACCAGCGTTGAGGTTTCAGGACAAGGTTCGGACAACATCGATGATACTTCACCTCGAAGTGTCGACTCTGTCTCGAACTGGTTGTTCGTTTATGATGTTCTGCGGGACGAATTAGTGGATTATTCTGATGATTCCAGTGACAATGAAAAAGATGACATAACCACCAAATATAAGATCTTCATTCAATCGGGAATGCATAAAGTAGTGGTTGGACCACGATTGTTCCCCTATTATGATATGGTCTGATGGGCATTAGACCATGTGGACATACCAACCAAAACCATCATGAATGAGTAGAAGGTCAATATCGGGACTTTCAGACCTGAACATCTGCAAGCTATGTACAAGTTGCCCACAGCGTCCGACCTTACATATGATGCTGAATTCTTGGAAGAGTTCAAATAGAAGGAATGTGTGTAGTATGACAAGACTATGTCTAGCTTAATAAGAGATTGGGTTTCGCACCCTGCGAAGTTTAGGCCAGACAGTCATGGTATATATTCAATAACTTCCTTGGAACCACAGTTCAAGTATGTAGCTATGATGACATGCAGATTATACGGGAGAGAGGACACCTCACATTTCTTTCTTCAATGGGTGCCTCTAATACATCGAGTCGCCAAAGGTTGTTCCTTCAACTGGGAGAAAATTTTGTCTGATAGCTTGACCAGTCAGGTTACAGAGTATCGGGCGCAGAAAGAGAGCGAAAAGATTTCTTCATTTTTTATGTCTGCATACATTATGGATGCTGTGTGCTTTCTAACACAATTTCCCTTGATGAGCTGGAGTTGGACTCTGGTAGAGGATTATCCCATCTACGTCTATCATTTGAAATTGTGGGAAAACAAAGAGGCAGATTTCGTATATGAAATCTTCAATTGGGTGATGGTACCGCTGCATGTCACTATTTTCAGCCACCCGCCGCCCAGGATCTTAGACAGTATAGTGACGAATTTGAGAAGCATAGTTGACTGGTATGTAGAAGACGAATTCTCATATCTCATATTTTTTTGGGCTTCTGTTCCCTCGCATGCATTGCCATTATTCATTCCCGACAAGTTGGCTTGTCGTGAGGTTGCTAGACAAACAGTAATCGGTGGTATAAGCAAGGATCTTAAGGGATACTCAAAAAAGGTATGGCCACCTTTTCTTGTTCATTTAAATTCATATTCTTTGTTAGATTTTGGGCATGCTAAAGCTGAGGCAGCACCCTTGGAAGACCTAGAGTTGGTCCTTATTGAATTCAAGAAGCACGATCCACAAAGGGTCGTGAGTAATCATTTGGCCAGTTGCGGACTCAAGAGATTTGAACATGAAAATTCTCCCTCGAATGACATTTTTCGAGGTGCAAGATCTTATGCCAAGATTTTATCTCAGATACAAACCTTGGCACCTAAAGAGAGGGTCGATGTTATGAAATTCCAAGAACATCGACACAGTTGTCTTCCTGCAGTATTATGGGGTGAGCATCTAAGTACAACGGAGGTGAAACAAAAAGATTCCGAAGGCTCCAAGGATGCGACTCCAGGTCAAGAAAAACACCAGGACAGGGGAGAGAAAACTAAGAGTATGAAAGAAGAGATAAAGACTCCCGACCTGCCGAAGAAGTAGAATCTGGTTACTACTCCGGGACAATCAGCGAAGCAAATCGGATATCCTATCACATCAGTTACTCCCTTGCAGTCAACTCAGGGAAATATTGATGCAGGGTGGATCTTAAATGAAGAATTGAGGCCTATAAGGGTGGAAGAGCTCCCTCCAAATGAGTTCTTCTTCGATAAGAAGAGAAAGGCAATGGTAAAGAGAGAATTCTATCAGGAAGGGGAATCGACAGTCAAGAAATACAAAGTTATGATTGATGGGAAGGACAAGAAGAATGAACAGTTCGGAATGGAAATAGCTGGGACATTAGGGGCATATGCCACAACGAACCAATTTTCAGTCAGGGCTTTGAAAAACCAGCTGAAATGAAAAAATCACCTCATCAAAACCCTAGAAGCCAGACTAGCCACAACAATGGAGGCTACCAAAGACCAGGCGAGTGTAGGAATAGAGCAAGCAAGGTTGGCCAATAAAAGTGAGATAGAGTTGCTCAATACTAAGCTCGAACAAGAACAGCTGGTGGTTCAGAATGGTCAGATGCAAGCGGGCCAACAAAAATATTTGATTGAATAGCTACAGGCTAGAGTGGAAATCACCGAAAGTAAAGTGATAAATATCAAGATGTTCCAGTCCCAGGTGATGGAGATTCGGAGCAGAGTCTCTGCGGCCCAACGAAATTTACTTGCCAAGGTAGAGGTGATTCAGGACAATTGTTTGCTGGTTAATCAAGTTTTGGAGAATTTATCTACTACAGAAAGAGAAGATGGAGTAGCACAGGTCTCCTTTCAAGAGGTTGTGATAGCCACAAACAACAAGGATTCGGGAAGTACTCCCAGGTTTACCATTTCGAAGAAAACCAGAGGAAACATTCTATTAAAAGAATGGGAACACAGCATCTCGGAAGGTAAGCTGCAAGCCAAGAGGGTAACGAAATCCTTAGAAGAGGATTTTAGTTCTATAGATGGTAATATACTAGGCATTGATAGCGGAGGTAATGCCAAGGCATTGATTCAAATGAATATGGAAAAAATCTCACTTGATTTAAATGAAAAAGAGGAAAGAGATTCAGTCGAGATCTCACAAGTGACTATGGCATACATAGTCCAAATAGAAAAATGTATGATTAAACCAAGTGTGCAATTATGTGTTATCGACATCATATACAAACATATGGAAGACAGGTTGTCGCAATTAGCCCAAGATTGTTATTCTTTTGAAGACAATTGTCAAGCAGAACCGTCAAGGCTGATATCTCGGCTGGTTGAAAGATGTGTCACCTGTACCGAGCATGCGCGAGGACAAGATTCTGGCACCAAATAAAGACAGAGAAGAAGAAATGGAGCGATTTCTCTCCTCCCTAAAACTCTTTAATTATTGTAAAACTCTATAAATATACCATAAAAAGAAAGAAAAGGGGCTGGACCTTTTTATGTCGATTGTAACAGAGGTTTTACATTTTGAGAGTTAATATAAAGCAAATCCGAAGAGTCTCAATTCCGTCACGACTGTGTTATGAGTTTGTTTTCTTGTATCTCATATTTCGTTTCATTTAATATTCGTATCTGATGAATGCTTCGCTATAATTTAGTGCAACCTTTACTAGAGTGAATGAATTTTGGTTTTCTATATTGTTTACTATTTTTCCTCTGTACCAGCTATCAGCGGGTATAAGACCAGTCAACACTTTCAGAATTCTATATATATTTATGCTTCATTGGGTTATTTCTTCACATTCTTCTTCTTCTGTTTATATGTGAGATTCTCCCTTGATAGGAGTCTTACTAGATAGATAGCTAAATGTTTTCTACCACCTCATACATTTTTATTAAAATATAACCCAGTTATGGGAAAGAGCCTTTGATTTGCACCCCATTTTTATTCCTGAAACCGTAAACTCTCTTTTATACGATCAAATTGAGACAACACTTAAATTCCCCCCGAAGTTTTCTTATTTTATTGTTCCTCCATGATTGTCCTTGTACCAACACAGCCCAATATCAAACCCGGATTATCAAATCAAACACACATTTCCTTAAACCTTTTCGATACTATTCTTAAAACAGTCGCTACCTGGGTTGAACTTGAATGTGCATGGGCAGCGATTGAACAAGATATAAACATCCAGGAACACTTGGAAGCTAGACAACGCCAACACAGAAATCTTCCCTAGTTTCCCTTGCCGAAGGTTGACGTTTCTCTCTTCTCTACCCTTTAACCACTTTCGGATGCCTAGACACTGTACTTCTAAGCCTTAAGTACAGACTCTGGAACAACATCTTTTTGGCGCCGTTGCCGGGGACCGAAGTTACGAAATTTTTTCCCTGGGAAAAAGACATTTTTTTTCGTTGAAAGTGTTACCCTTTGATAGTGAACAAAGAGTACACACCTTTTTAAGGCTTTCCAATTTTTCACTTGGCGACTCCATAAATAATAAACTGGCATCCGGTCGAAGGAATACCAGACAAAACCCGGATGGTAAGAAAATTACACCCGTTACCGATCCCGAGAAGATTCTAAAGAAAAGAGGCTCTCTTAAGCCAACCACTGCAGTCTACAAGCTTAAACACCCACAACTGAAGACTAAGAGTTCTTTTGAACCTTCAACTTCATGCAGTCCTCTCTTTGATACTAAATATCTAATGTCAAATTGCTCCAAAGTTAGGAGTGAGATTCATTCGACAATCCCCTTAGTACACAAAGGAAAGGGCCCTCTTGAAATTTCATCGGCAATTGACATACCATCTTTCCTTCAGTTAAATTCCCCGACCTCACCTAATTATGAAGAGTGTGTTACACATTCGGTTTCCACACCCGTCGGTTCTCCTGATTTCGACTCTTGCAAATCTGAGGAGCCAAGTCCTCATGTTCCTTATCATTCATCGTCAAATTTTCCTCTTCATGAAGAAAATAAAGATTCACTTTTAATTTTCTGAAACACCCTTTACGACTTTCCACTAATAACAATGGTAGCTGCCGAAGGAGGAGGTGGAGGGTTTATCGGAGGAGGAGGGGGAGGAGCTCCTATAGGAGGAGATGGAGGCCAAGGGCCTGCCCCCCCTCCCAGAGTGTTTTCGAAAGTTGCAGCAAGATACACTCCCTTGGTATTGCCCATTCCTCTGCACAACCTTCCCAAAAATTATATAAAAAATTTGCCAAAATTCACTGGGGAAGGAGATATGACCACAACTGAACACATTAATTTCTTCGATCAATTCGTAGACATCCTAGGTATCGAACATGAGGACATGTATTCAAGGCTTCTTGTCCAAACATTTGAAGGCCAGGTCCGAACTTGGTTTGGAAGTCTACCTGCAGCATCTATCTTGTCTTATGACACCTTGGAAGATGCTTTCCTTAGACAATGGGGCGAAAGAAAGGACCACCTATATTATTTAACCGAATTTGGGTCTTTAAGAAAAAAGAATTCAGAAATAGTTATGGATTTTATTCAAAGATTCAACAAGTTGTATAACAAAATCCCAGCCAAGGTTAAACCGTCCCAACCCGCAGCCAAAGTAACTTTCGCAGGGGCCTTCGAACCGGATTTTGCACTCCTTTTGCGAGAAAGAAGGGGAGCCACTCTAAACCAAATGCAGGATGACACTGTAGAAATTGAGTTGAATATGATGGCTTATGGTAAACTTAAAGCTAAAGTAGAAATGGGAAACCAAGAAACTAAACGCTTTAGAGAACAAGCAAGTCCGTCAGGGTCTAATAGAACCACAGATGACAAAGTAGACGATATGGCCAGGGTAATTAAAGAACTGTCTAATAAAATATCCAGAATGGAGCTAGAACAGGCCAAAGTTGATTCTTTCACCAAAAAGGATTTCAAGGGGAACCCCAACCCCCCGAACCAGCAAAGACAGATAAAAAATGAAGATCAAAAAATACAAGCTCCCTTAAAGAGTGAAAATTTTATAGGAGCGAACGATCTCCAAGATTTTGGAGATTCAGATAATGATGTCACCAACTTTGGTGATGACTGCACACAACCGTATCTAACTAGAGAAGATTATGAAAAATCTCTAAACACTCAACAACCATCGGTTAAGGGTGAAGAAAGTGATCATACTGACCTTTGTGACTCTCAACAAGAAACTGAATTGATAATGGCTGAGATCCCACCTAAGTACAACTTGAGATCTAAGAGTAAACCCATTTCAACTACTCAACCGAAGAAAATCCTCCCAAGAGGTCAAAATTATGAGCCTACTCTGGAAGAGACCCTATTACCTAACAACAAAGCAAAAGTAGTAAGCACACAAGAGTCCGAAGGGGGAAGAGTTGAAACCCAAGCACAAGGAACCGAAACAGTAAATAAAATTACGCTTTCAACCAAGACCATGAGTAATAAAGCGGTCTAGACGAATAAGTCGGAAAGGAAGGATTTGGAAGTCTCAACTAAAGAATTAGACAAGGTGAGCAGAGTTTTCAGTTTTGAAAACGAGATAAGTAAAATTAAGATACCAATCCCTCTAGTAGAATTAGCAAAAAACCTCGTTTATCGGAAGTGGATTACCAAAGTGATGGGTGTCTCAGAGCTAGAAAGACAGTCTGACATTTTAAACCTGGAAGATGAAAAACCTAACATCACTTTTGGTCCACATTTTGAAGGGACCAAAGACACTATTGCTCCCTTTTATATCACTTTAAATGTATACAATCAATTGCTACATAATTGCATGTTAGACTCTGGAGCCTCCCATAATGTTATGCCTAAGATTATTATGGACAAATTGGGTCTCCAGATCAGCAGACCTTATGGACATATTTACTCTTTTGACTCAAGAAGGGTTAAGTGTATGGGAATGATAAAGGATTTAGTAGTTACCTTGGCATAGGTCCCAGTTAAGAGTATCTTGATGGATGTGGTTATTGTTGATATTCCCCCTAAGTATGGCTTATTATTGTCTAGGTCATGGGGAGCCAAGATGTGGGGTTCTCTTCAACTGGATATGACGTTCACCACAATTCATGTGTTTGGTGGGAAATTTACTCAGTTGTACAAAGAAAGGAGATTAGCATATATAGTAAGCGACCCTCAAAACCCGAACAATTTCCCTATTTACACTGCGGATCAAGATTTAGGAAATTGTTTCTTATCTTCTCATAACGGTTTAGATGGTTGTCCAGAGGAAAATGATATAGAGCAGGAAGAGTCAGGTTACATGATAGAGGATTTGTGTAGCACCGGTGTCTGGAAAATGTATTTTGACGGTGCCTCATCTTGTGAAGGGGCTAGTGCAGGAGTTCTTTTAGTGGCTCCCGAAGGAAAGTTCGTTATTCCTTTTTCTTATAGACTGCAATGGGATATAGATTTTACTAACAACGTATGTGAATACGAAGCGTTGGTCTTAGGACTAGAGGCTTCCAAGAAGCTAAAAATAAATAAATTAGAGGTATACGGAGATGCAGAGTTAATAGTCAAACAAATAAATCGATAGTATCAAGCCAAGCATCCCAGATTAAGATCATATAGGAATTGTGCCTGGGATCTGATGGAAAACTTTTTCTCGTCCGTAAATGTTCACTTCATCCCACGTGCAGAGAACTTACATGTTGATGCATTAGCTAAAGCAGCTTCAACCTTCACTCCTCCCACAACTTTCAAATTGAAGTATCACATAGAGATCAGACACAAACCATCTATACTAGACAATATCCAGCACTGGTAGGTTTTTGAGGATGATGAACAAATTAAGAAGTTTCTTGAAGCAGTAGGTGAATTTTTCAAAACTCATGCAGACCAAGAAAATCAAAATGACCCGATATGGATCATGCAAGAAGGGAAGGATCCTAAAGTTTTCTGAGACAAAATCGCAGATCATCGCATGCTGTTCCTTAAAAACAACCAGATTCTGAAAGGATTGATTCCTCTAGAAAGACTTTTTGATCAAAAAGACATACCTGTAAAATCCGCCTTACAACCCCAACTAGAAGAAGTGGAGGACTGTGATATAGGAACCAAAGAAGAATCCAGGAAGGTAAAAATATCCAAGTTCCTTCCTCCCGAAATAAAAAGTAAGTATAAAGACATACTCAGACAGTATAAGGATGTTTTCTCCTAGTCTTATGATGAGTTAAGGACATACGACACTTCCGTAATTGATCACAAGATACCTCTAAAGCCTGGGGTCAAACCATTTAGGCAAAAGCTTAGACAAATCAACCCCATTTTGTTACCTGTGATCACAAAAGAAGTTAAGAAACTTTTAGGTGCGAAAATAATAGTACCTCTGAGATATTCAGACTGGGTAGAAAACCTGGTTCCGGTCAGGAAAAAGAATGGGGAAATCAGACTGTGTGTGGATTTTAGAAATCTAAATAAGTCGTCTCTTAAGGACAACTATCCATTGCCCAAAATGGACCATGTGCTAGAAAAGGTAGTTGGAGCCAACCGAATGTCTATGATTGACGGGTTCTCTAGTTATAATCAAATCGACATGAATGAACAAGATAGAGAAAAAATCGCTTTCACTACACCATGGGGTACATTCATGTATGATAAAATGCCTTTTGGTTTAATGAATGCAGGGGCCACGTTCCAGCGTGCTACGGACATTGCTTTCATCGGTGAAAGGGATAAGTTTGTAGTCATTTATCTCGACAATTTGACGGTTTTCTCTAAAATCGATGAAGAACACTTGATACATCTTAAACAGACTTTCGAAAAATGCCGCAGGTTTGGTCTATCTTTAAATCCAAAGAAATCACATTTTTCCATGTGGGAAGGTAAGCTTTTGGGTCATATCATATCTAGGGATGGAATCAGGATTAATCCTAAGAGGATTGAAGTGATGGATACTATAAATATTCCCAGAAATGTAAAAGAAATTCAATCTTTCTTAGGAAGAATAATTTTTTTACGAAGATTTATCCTAAATTTTGCTGAGATTGTAAAACTGATCACAGGTATGTTGAAAAAGGACAGGGAAGTAAAATGGACAACCGAGGCCAAATCATCATTTGCACACATTAAGAAAGTCATAAGAAAGGCACATGTGTTAGCGAGCCCCGACTATCTAAAAGATTTTCGTATTTTCTCATTTGCCTCTGAACACACGATTTCCGCAGTGCTCCTACAAAAGAATGAAGAAGGTTTCGAACAACCGATCTCTTTTTTCAGCAAGAGCCTTAGAGACACAAAACTGAAGTATGATATAATAAAAAAACAAGAATACGCCATGGTAAAAGCATTAAAGGCATTCGGAACATGTGTACTACACTCCAAGATAATTGCGTACGTACCTACCAGTTCTGTGAAAGATATTTTGGTACAACCAGACAACGATGGAAAAAGAGGGCGATGGCTTGCCAAAATCGAAGAATTTGATCTGGAAGTCAAACCGACCAAATTGATAAAAGGGCAAGGCCTGGCCAAACTCTTAGTTGAGTCAAATTTCAGAGCCCTAGGTATCAATTGCCTACAGGAAGGCGATGAAGACATGAACCTAAACGAGTTGAATGAGCAAATAGGTCCAAACAAGATCGAAGAGAAGTTCATATCATCATGTTGGTACAGAGACATAGTATCATACCAACTAACTCTAAAATGCCCAAATGAGCTATCACCATCAAAATCCAGGACTTTAAAACTTCATGCGGTTAAATATTGTATCGCTGAAAGTCAGCTATATTGGAAATATCCACTTGGTTTCCTGTTAGTCTGTTTAGTCAAATTGGAAACTCAATGGGTTATAGACGAATTCCATGAGAGAGTCTCTGGGGGGCATCACGCTTGGAGAGATACACTTACAAAATTCCGAGGGTTGGGTACTACTGGCCAAAACTTTTCTCAGATGTTAATGCCAAATTCCGAGCCTGCAACCCTTGTCAACTATTTGCAGGTAAACAGAAGCTCCTGGCACTGCCTTTAGTTCCAGTCAAAGCTGAAGCCCCATTTCAGCAATGGGGTCTAGACTTCATAGGCGAGATTAATCCCCATTACAGTGCTCAACACAAGTGGATCTTAACCACAACAGATTATTTTACTAAATGGGTGGAAGCCATTCCAACCAAAAGGGCAACAGACTCAGTGGTAATCAATTTCTTAGAAGACAACATTTTTTCTAGATTTGGTTTCCCCCAAAAGATAGTTATAGACAATGCCCAATCCTTTAAATCTATGGCTATGATAAGCTTCTGTCAAAAGTATAACATCGTTCTTGGCCATTCCATAGCATATTACCCCTAGGGAAATGGATTGGCCGAGTCATATAACAAGATCCTGGTAAATATAATCAAGAAAGTATTGAATGAAAACAAAAGGTCTTGGCATGTGCACTTAAAATACGCATTGTGGGCGAATCGCATAAGAACAAAAAGGTCTATAGGAATTTCTTCTTTTTAGATGGTATATGGGACAGATGTTGTGCTACCTATAAACCTAGCACTTCCAGTGATGAAGTTATGGCAAGATCAAAATGAAGAACCCAATCATGTCACCAGGAGGATAAATCAGTTGATTGAGGTTCAACAACATAGGGTCGAAGTAGATGAAAAGTTGCAGAAATACCAAGATGAAATGAAGGCATTATTCGACCGTAGAGAAAAGGACAGAGATTTCCTCCCAGGTGATTTAGTATTAAGGTGGGATGCAATAAGGGAAGAAGCAACAAAAAATGGTAAATTTGACCACCTCTGGTATGTGCCATTGAGAGTCTCGACTCTAGAGGGAAAAAATTCTTTCCTACTGGAAAATATAGACGGTGAAATCCTCAACACCCCTTGTCAACGGGCGTTATCTGAAGCATTATATGACATAACAGTCACCTATAAAAAAGAAGAAGAAGAAGAAG
>SNQJ01S0109629.1:26812-55024 GCA_010110895.2 Picea sitchensis
GAAATTGGTTGGTATTCAACTCAAAGATGGAGTTTATCCAGTCTTGATTCATCTTCCTTGTGTCCTCATCATAAATTTCATGGGATACATTGTCACTTTCAAGTGGGCTCTCTATTAGCAACTTTTTCAACCCTTCCATGATCTCCCCTTTTAAGAAATCCATGTCAATATCCACCATCACTTATAGCTTAGCTGCAGTTGAATCCATCATCTTTTGTAGTTCATATTTTGTTACTACCTTCTTTTGTAAATAATATATGTCCCTGCGCATTTGTTCACCTTCATCAAGATTATAAGTAGGACTGTCTGAGGTATTATTTGTTGTAGAAGTTCCCTTTTTGGGTGGCATGTTGGCCAAGTATCACTACAAGTTAGGAATTCCTAATTGGATTAGGTAGAGGTCCTCACAGACAAGGGAGTGGAAAGTGCTATATCTCTATGATATATGTGTGGGGTCCAACAATAGTACTCGACCCAATATCTTAGGGAACTAAATAAGGAGGCTTGACCATGCCCTTAGCTATAATATCTGACTACCCAGTTACTAGAGAGTGATCTCCCTGAGTGTTGTTCTTGGTGTACTATAGCAATAAGATAGCCAAATGGTTTACTGATTGATCTCAGGATTCTAGGTGGTCTCCCGATATATTCCAGGTACGTGGGATCTCAAATCCGTAGTAGTGATGTCTAATGCACAAGCATTCGAAAGTGGACTTCCGATATACTCTAGGTACGTGGAAGAACTACATTGTGCCTGAGTTGTAGCACTGCCAAGTAAAAACAAATCCTACGTTAGAGACATCAAAATAAATCTCTACCTAACAATCCATAAGATTCTCCAAAATTTATGTGATACTCCTTTTATCCCAATTTATTCCAATTTTTATGTAATATCCCTATGTCGAACCCAATTGTAAATGTAAATACAAATGTATGTAAGTTGGTGAGTTGTTTGACATCATTTTTGTATGCAACTTCCATGGTATAGTGCGTGCATGTACTACACAGTAAAATGAGGAAGTGTGCACATTCCAGGATACCGCGCACAACAACTTAAGTGCACACAATTTTGAGGCCAGGGAGCCTTTGCGTATATGTTGTGTTTTATAGGCTGGTGAGCCATTTTTGTGATGATTAGGCCAGAGAGCCTAGATGTTAAAGGCCATAGAGACTATTTTTGTATATGTCTCATCATTAATATAAAATATATCGTTGCGCGTAGATTGACCACGATAAAAGAATATGTGGTACTAAACTCCACTAGTTAGAGAGAGGGGGACCTAAAAGTTAAGGAAAAGGGGCTAAGCTAGGAAGCTTAATCCAAAAAGGAATATTATATTAATATTTCTTAAATCATAAAGTATGGATAATTATTTTATTCTAAGTTCTAAGGATGGAGACAAGTGGGACAATGTAGCTCCCAACATGACAAGTATCAAGTTGGGAACATGCATACATATTGTTTGGACTTAGTTCATTTTTTTATTTCTTCCTTCCATCATTTCGTCATCCAGTCAATCATCCATCATCATTCACACACTCCTTGAGCTATCCTTCATACCTTCCTATCACTATACCTAAACCTGTATCTATACACATACATGTTTGTGTAGTTGGTTAGCTTGGGAGCTGGACTGAAGAAGAGGGTTGTCAGGCCAGTGGGATATTTAAGAGGTGAGTTGTTAGGCCCATGAGAAATATCTTAAGGTGAGAGAAATTTTGGGAATTGATTTCTTGAGTATGCTAAACTGCAACTACAGGTCTCTGAGACTTCCTATCTGGCTTGTTGTTGAAGTCTGGAAAGGAAGTTGGGCAGCCGAAGGATTGTTGAGCAGAGAAGGGGCACACTTCCTCGGGTAGGACATGCATGTGGGGAATGAGGGACTATATGATGTTAGTTTTATTTGGCACCTGTGACAAAGTCTTTTGTGTTGTCTATGATCCATTCACCTGGTTAGGAATCCCTTTACCCAGGTGGAGTTTAGTCCTAGCTAGTGGGTTACCCATTGATGAGAGTGATGCATAGTGTGGTCTAAGGTTGGGAGGTTCATGGAAGGTTTGTACTCAGTTGGTGATATTCTTACCAAGATAAGTGTCAATTGTGTGATAAATTACATGTTGCATAATTATTTGCGTGTTTATGTTTATGGGTTTATCCTTTGTGTGGTTTATAACTGTGTTTATATTTATGGGTATTTACTGTATATGCCACATATATATGTTTACGGTTATTTCTGTATGAATCCATACATTTACATAATGTATTTGTCTTTTTACGTTTTATATACAAAGTTCTGCAAAAGTTCTGCATGTACATGTTTTAATTGCATGCAGTTCGAAAATTTTACGTGGCATAGCTTATTTACAATATGTTCTACAGTTCTGCGTGTACATGTTACAATATGTTGAGCAAAGAATAAAATTGTTTTCTAGACTAGCATGGCCCGACATGGGTGGTCGGGGATGTTACAACATGGTATCATAGCTTTAGTTTTCAACACTGAGCCTGGATGGGAAGAGCAAGTTGATTAGAAGCAAAATTTCATAGAGGAATGATTTCATAGTGGACAAATTTCCAGTTGCAGAGCGTCCATGGTAAAAAGTAACAACAATGGCGCAGAATTGGGAAAAGCCCCCTATTTATGTTGTTAAAATCATGGGAAAATTGAGAAATTCAGCCATGTGGTGAGATATTATTGATTTAATATTTGTTCTCACAAAATCAGACCTAGAATTGGTCGAATTTGAAGTTATAGTGAAGCCACGACAGTTGGAGCGATATTAGTAATTAAAATTCTCAATTCGTGACTTGATTTTGGGAAAAAATCGTTCCTAAAATGTCAAACCGAAGTGATTTGATGTTGCAGAGGTTGAACTGGTGTTATTGGGGTGAAATTGAACAAATTTTATAGTTGTAGAATGTCTATGGAAAATTGGGGAAAAAGTTAGAAAAAATCCCCAATTTCTGTAGCAGAATTCACAAGGAATTGATGCGGATAAAAAATGAATGTGCGTAGGTGGGCGAACTAAAAATGCATGATGCACAGTAAAAATATTGTGATATGTAAAAATTGGGCACTGTGCAAAAAATATTGGCGTGTGGGCTCACGCACTAAAATTTGGTGCCAAGTGGAAAAATATTGGCATACATACCAGTGCATGCGCTAAATTTTGGCGCCCCGTGGAAAAATGTTGGTGTGTGGATGCGCGCACTAAATTTTGGCGCCACGCGGAAAAATGTTGCTGTGTGGCTGTGCACACTAAATTTTGGCGTCGCGCAGAAAAATGTTAGTGTGCGAGTGTGCATGCTAAAATTTAGTGTTGTGCCGAAAAACATTGGTGTGTGGGTGCCCGTGCTAAATTTAGCATTGCGCAGTGTGCATACGTATAATAAGATGCGTGTTTTGTGCACACACATAATAATGGCACGTGTGGTGTGCGCAGTATTGGAAGACTGCAGATGAGTTTGGTTGGTGGGCACAAAATGTGGGTATATGTTGTCATGCGACATTTTAGTTAATGGTGCATGCATAGTATTGGTGCGTACTAGACTTTGGCATGGTGCAACGCGTAGAGTGAAATGTGCACAAAATATCAACACACGATAAAAAAATTACGCACAACAGGTAATAGTGAAAGAACCAAAATTTTGGGTGGTGGATATTGGTGCGTGACACAAAAGTAGTGTGCGCCAGTTATTGGCGCGACAGAGAAGTGATGAACAATGCTTATAGGTGCATGGAGTATCATTTACCTTGTGGTATTGTTGCGCATGATAAACATGGGTGTACATGTTGAAAATTTTGGGTGCGAAGTCGTTTGGAGGGTGAACAACAACAGAAAACCAATAAATTTTCGTGACATTTTATATTGTTTGAACATCATCTTTTTGCAGCGTGTTTTTGAGGCCCTTAAGAGCATTTTTAGGTACTCAAAAACCACAAGAACAGAGTGTACCAAAGTACACTTTGTATTTTCAGCTCAAATAAAATATCTTGGAGAGATATTTCTAATGGTGTAAACCATTCGTCAAACGAAGCTTTTATGAGAAAGTTACAACACAATTAGTGGAGAGTAAAATTTTAAGACCCAGCTAAATTCAAAGAGCCATAACTTTCTGCTTCAGAATCAGATTGAGGCACAGGAGAAGTCATTGGAAATATACTAAACCATAGAAGATAGTCCCAAAGCTGGATTAAATTTATGGGCATGTTAAAAATGTTTAATATGGCAAAGGAGGTACCTGTAGTATTCCAGACCAAAAACACAAATTGGCCTAGAACTTCAGCAAGTTGTAACTAGCAGCCCAGAACCAAGAAAAAGGTGAAACTTGAACACAGTGTCCATAATATGTATATGAAGAAACAAAATGAGCTCCTATGAAAACTCCAATGGAGTAGGTGCAAAAATGCATAATTACAATGTAGAGTTGTGCCAAGTTGAAGTGTGAATGGAAAAATTAATGGGCAATTTTCAAATAACCATTTTTATCTGCTCAAGACTCATAATTGAGCATGGGTGCAAGCATTGGAAAGGTGTTGGATAGTAGAATATAAATATTCATCTAGAAAATTGATCCGGGCATTCAATTTTCTAGGAAATCAAAAGAAAGAGTTCTGATATATTATTGAACCAAAATGATTCATATTTTTCATGAGATTGTTGAAACAGTTAGCCTCACAAAGTTTTGTTGGCTGCACATTTTCCACAGTTGAAAAAAAATATATAAGATCAAGATCAACACAGAGTCTAGAGGAATGGGATATGCATAGGATATTTACATCCAGGAAGATGAGATTAGAGGGATGGATGTCCTTTTTGGAATTGAAGGAACAAAATCCAATGGACATGGAGAAGGAAGGGATGAAAACATGGATATGGTAGAGACCATTAAAAAATTGCAGAAGGATGTCCAAATCCATAAAGATGATATTGAAAGGATTATGAGAGCCAAGGAGAAGAAATAGGAATTTAACAAGAAGTTAATGCAGATCTTGAACATAATAGAAAATAAATTAGATAAGGAGAGTGGCTCAAAGAAATCAAGAATTCATAGGTTTCCTGATGAGAAAAGAAGAACCAAAAGTGTTTGCAGACATCACCGTCACTCCCCAAGGCATTCCAATAAGAGAGAACACAATAGCTCAATTCCATCCCCTATTAGGAAGCATAAGAGGTCTAGGGTGGATGAACTACGAGGAGAAATGAACAAAATCAAACCTCCTACATTTGATGGTGAGCACAAGAAGGATGAAGATGCAGAGACATGGTTGTTGGGCATGCGAAAGTATTTTCAATTGCATAATTAGTCTTCTAATGCAGAAGGTATAATTTCCATCTATCAACTCAAGGGAAAGGCATCCATGTGGTGGGATCATATTGTGCAGGTGCAACACATTAAAGAGAAGAGTGTTACTTGGAGGGAATTCAAGAAGTATTTTGAGAAGAAAAACTTGACTAAGAGATACTATGACAAGAAAATGAAAGAGTTATTTGAACTTAAGCTTTGGAGTATGACCATAGATGAATATGAAAGAAGGTTTTTAGAACCACTAAAGTCTGTTTCTTTCATCAAGGATGAGACAGTTAAGATTCAAAGGTATTTGAGTGGATTTCCATCATTCATTAGTGAAAAAATATAGTATGATGATCCCAAGACATTGGAGGATACCATAACGCGAGATAAATTCCTATATGATCAACAGAAAACAAGGCCATCTTTCCAAAAACCTTAAGAAGAAAAAAATAAATTCAATATGGATCAAAGGAAGAAGGGAACCAAGCCACCATTATTTAGAAATAATCCTCAGGGACAACCAACTTCTAAAGAACCCAGAAAAATTGAGATAGGTGGTCAAAAGCCAAGGAAGTCACCTATTCAATGTTGGGGTTGTAAAGGAGATCATACGTTGAATGTCACCCCGGGACCACTTTTGCAACTTGAGATATTCGATCTAACAAAGAATTGATCGCATACTGCATTGTATTGTCTAGAGGTTGTCATTGATTCGATTACCTTGAGTTTCCATTCACCTACCCAAGTTCTTTGATTATGAGCGTGCATGTCAGGTGACCTTAGAATAGTAGAGAAATATGTAGAAGAGATCTTGATCGACCTTATGGTCGAGAAAATCATGTCTATAGGTATACAGGCATCGTCAATGGGCGGATTGCAGGCATTCCCCTCGACTGGACTTTGATATGTGCCATCCCGAACCATGACTGAGAAAATAAGAAAGCACTGCGATGATATGGCGAATGTGAAGAAGATCTCATTGGTATTGCTCGACTACATCCCACCTTTGGCTGGCGCGATTAGTCGTAACATCATCCTGCATGACTTTGAGTAGACATTGATCACTGCATACCTCCTGAAGGGGATACACGCAGTCAGACCGCAGATGGGACTGATCCTAGATCTCAAGATCAGTGATTTCAACCTTGGACACTGAAATAACTATGCAATGCTCACACCGCATAGGTACCTAATGAAGACGATGGGAAAGAATCCCAAGATATTACACTAGCCATGGATTAAAGAGATTGGGTGATTGATGATCTTAAACATGATGAATATCCCCCACTTTGACAGACATTAGGAGGTTAACATGTGCATTAAACTCCTCCTGTCCTTCTACCATGGAGGCTATGTCTGGTTAGATAGGCGCATGGCTATGGATCTGGCACTGATCCACCAGATTACTAGACTAAGCATGCAAATACCATAACCTTACCAGTTCTACCCGGGGAAGGCTGCATATCGCTCCTTGGCGTAGCAGATCAAGGAGGTATATGGTGATGTGGAGAAGGGGATGTGAGGCTACAAGGTAGCCTCCATACAAGATGTCACCATGTGCCTAGCTTATCAACTGATCACTGATAATCTTGTCAGAGAGAACCGACTGACACAAGTCACATGGTTCGTAGTCGACCATGCAGGGAAGTGTTTTGAAGGTATGCATATGAACTGGGTGAGATACCTCATCAACTAGTTGGAGAAGGACTGCCGCAAAGCACATGACCAAGGCTACAAGTTTCACTTTAGTTGGTTATTGATTCTCACTGCATTTGTTGCTTGGGAGATGCTGGAGGGAGCGACATTCCCGGAAGTCGAGCCATTGAAGCCATTGGCCATGAGGTTCACCACCGTGTGGTATATGAGCGATATGGTGAAGCAATGGAAATCAAATACAGTGTTCCATTCTTACTATCTACAACTAAAGTGCGCCATTGAATCATTCCTCCGAATGACCCTGAACGCCTTGCATACATATCGACTACTAGTGAAGTTCCGCGCAGACTGACACTTTACCTACATCACTGCGTGCAGGGAGGAAAGTAAAGAGGAGTTGCAGTCTTACTACAAATTGACTGATGAAGACATGGAGGAGATAACCAAGGAATGTACAGCCAAATTCCTTGTATCGGTTAGAGATGTAGAACTCTCCAACCCCGATATCATCGGAAGTCCTTTGGTCACCCAAAATGAGTATGAAGGATCGATCAACACAAAGAAAAAGAAGAAAAAGGAGGAAGTACAGGACATAGACAATGAGGATAAGGACAACGCATCAGACGAAACTATGCTTGAATCACCTAGAGGAGGAGGAGGCGACGAATTAAACCAAGAGGAGTAAGGGGACAAATACAAGCAAGAAAAGGACAGAGTGACATCACCAAATAATCTCCTTATAGAGGCCAAGACGTTAAATAAAATGAAGGTTTCTATGCAGAAACCATCAGCATGGAAGAAGTCCCGAGCCAATAAGCCTCATTCATAGATTGTGCTCACCATGGACGACATTGAGCTCATCATCACAACCGTTGAGGATGATTTAGAATACATATTGCAGAGACATCGATCAAAACAAGAGTCGATGTATGACAGAATAGAGAAGGATCTCAAAGACATCTAGCAAGCTATCTAGTCTTGCTGCGCAGTGTCTATTGCACCATCCTTAACAGAAAATATAGAATTGGGGGATGAGCCCACCCAGTTACATAGATTAGCATATGCAATAGAGGCTTGACTTTGTCATGTCCAAGAAGAAAAGGAGCAGGCGACAGAGGCCTTGAAGCAAGAAAAGGAGGAGATCCTAGAGAAACTTCGGGTTGTGCAACAAGAGAAATATGACATTAGAGCGAATTTCAAGGAGGACAGAGAGAAAATCCAGAAAGAGAAATACCACCTTCTCATAGAGAATATTGTGGTCAAGGAAGTAGTGACTAGAGCACTTCACTCTGTGTCAAGATTGGCATAGATGGAAGAAGAGCCAACCGAGAGCCAAGTGTGGAAGCTCTCTGATGCCATTCAACAACTTCAAGCAAGAGTAGCAGAGTTAGAACTTCAAGAAATGCCTAGCACTCCACAAGAAGTGTGGGATCAAAGGGAAGAGACTTCCAGGAGCATAGTATAAATAATCAGGGCATTGGTCTCTGAATGAAAGAAACTAAGTAATTGAAGTGAACAAACCTATGAGCACCTTGTAGAAGACCCAAAGATGAGGACATTAGAGGCACATCTCCAGGAGGCGAAGCATCAGGCATTGACTATGAAAGCACAGATGAAGCTTCTTACTACATTAGAGAAGATGAAGAGATCGCAGGAGAAACACACAGTTCAACAGTAGGTCACTTCCATCCAGAGTAGAGTTATGGAGGTGACACATAGACTGTAGCCGATGCAGGACGAAGTTTGCACACTTTTTGAAGAGATTGAGGGACAAGGATCACAGTTGGAGCAAGTGGTCACAACAATGGAACATTGTTTGGAAGGGCCTGTTATCGAGAAATTCATTCAGGAGTTCACCGAGCAGGAGGCTCTAGCGAAGAAGCAAGTCGAGGCATTTTGAGGCCTTTGAAGCAGTATTACCCATATCATAGTGACTCGGGATGAGTCATAGGTGAGTGGTGGGGGCCTGTTGGCCCTTGACCAATTTTTGTGGAAACTTTGGTCATGTTTTACCATTTTTGGGACTTAGATCTAAGCTTATGCTAAGTTCTTAGAAGTGTTTGATCTATTTATTACAACTTTTTTCTGTATTTAGGGTTTGATCTGTGATGTGAATAAGAATCATAACTTAATGCATATCATTGGCTAAGTTATGTTTTAAGTATTGTGATCACAGATCCATGTCCCATCTAGGTGTAGACACCTAAGTCCTAAAACCTCACTGCCTCTACCTCAAGTGAGACTTCATCTGCTTCACAAGTGTTTTCGAAAGGGTCGGTAGTTAGGGTTTTGTTGGTGTGTTGTTGAAGCATTGAACATTGGGTCTACCCATATGCCAACACCATTGCAGTTGAATAAATGTTACAAAAAAGGGTCTCAAATATTTGCAACTCATATGGAAGATACACCTAAAGACAAGGTGACAAATTTGAAAGATCATGCAGTCCTAGAAGATTTTGAAGATGTGTTCAAGGAGGTACTAAGACTACCCCCAAAGAGAGATATTGATTTCTCTGTAAATTTAATTCATGTAGCATCTCCAATGTCAATGACTCCTTACAGAATGAGTACACCAGAGTTGAAGGAGTTGCAAATTCATATTGAAGAACTTCTGAAGAAGGGGTATCTACACCCAAGTGTGTCACCTTGGGGAGCCCCAATCTTGTTCATGAAGAAGAAATATGGAACATTAAGATTGTGCATTGATTACAGGCAGTTGAATAAAGTGATTGTAAAGAACAAGTATCCTCTGCCAAGGATTGATGATCTCTTTGATCAATTAAAGGATGCAAGGATATTTTCAAAGATAGATCTCAGGCCAGGATACCATCAGGTAAGGATTAAAGAGGAAGATATCAACAATACCTCCTTCAAGACAAGGTATGGTGATTATGAGTTCACAGTTTTGCCATTTGGGTTTTCAAATGCACCAACTGTTTTCATGTGCTTAATGAATGGTGTTTTTCGAGAATATTTAGACAAGTTTTTCATTGTTTTTTTGTATGACATACTTGTATATTCCAAGTCAGAAGAAGAGCATGAGCATCATTTGAGGATGGTGTTTCAAGTATTAAGGGAGCATTAATTGTATGCCAAATTGAGAAAGTGCTCATTTTATCAGAAGAAAATTCATTATTTGGGACATATCATTTTAAAGGATGGGATAACAGTGGATCCTAAGAAGATAAAATCCATTCGAGAATGGTCAGTGCCAAAGAATGTGATAGATGTCAAATCATTCATGGGCCTTGTAGGCTACTATAGGATATTTATAGAAGGATTCTCAAAGATTGCACACCCAATCACTTCCTTACAAAAGAAGGGTGTGTAGTTTTAGTGGACATTGGATTGTGAAAAGAGTTTCCAACCCTTGAAACAATTATTAACAAGTGCTCCAATATTAAGGATTGCAGACCCAAATGAAGACTTCATTGTATGCATAGATGCATGTAAAGAAGGATTTGGTGGATTCCTCAGTCAAAATGGGTTTGTTATATGTTATGAATCAAACAAATTGAAGGATCATGAAAGACACTATGTCACTCATGATTTGGAGTTGGAATCCATAGTGCATGCCTTGAGAAAATAGAGACACTACCTCACAGGGAAAAGGTTTGAGTTGAGGACAGACCATAATGGTATGAAATATTTATTTGATCAACCAACTCTAAATTCTAGGGAAAGCAGATTGTTAGAATTTCTCAGTGAATATGACTTTGATATAAAGCATAACAAGGGGAAAGAGAACAAAGTGGTTGATGCACTCAGTCGAAGAGTGCATGAATTTCATGCTACATCCATTATTATGTACCAATCATATTTGAAACATAGAATTTTAGAGGCTGCAAATTTAGATTTGGAATACAAGGAATTAGTGGAAAACTTACAACAAGGTAATTTGCTACAGAAAATTGAAGAATACAAGCTAGATAATGATGAAATTCTCATGTATAGGGGCATAATTTATGTACCAAATTCCCAGGAATTGAAAAATATGATATTGATATAAATTCATATTGTACCTTATGCTGGGCACCCAGGTTATCAGAAAACTATTGCAGCTGTCAAGAGCCAATATTATTGGCCAGGAATGAAGAAAGAAGTTGTTGATTTTATTGCCAAATGTTTAGAATGTCAACAGGTAAAGGCTGAACATAGACACCCAATTGGGTTTCTACATCCATTACCCATTCCTGAGTGGAAATGGGAAGCTATGACAATGGATTTCATCACCAAACTGCCCATAACAAACAAGAAACATGATTCTATCATGGTAGTGGTGGATAATATTACTAAAGCTGCCCATTTTATTCCAATTAAGCTCACTCACAAGGCAACCAACATTGTTGATGTTTATATGAGTTTATTTTTTCGATTACATGGCATACCCAAGACAATTGTGTCTGACAAAGATCCAAAATTTACCTCAAATTTTTGGAAGGTATTTTTTAATGGATTTGGAACAAATTTGAATTTTAGTCCAACTTATCATCCAGAATCAGATAGACAAATAGAGAGGCTGAATCAAGTGACTGAGGATATGTTGAGGATGTATGTGATGGATAAACCATCAAAATTGGAAGACAATCTACACTAAGTATAGTTTTATTATAATAATGGGTGTCAAACATCTCTAAAGATGAGCCCATTTGAGGCACTTTATGGTAGAAAGTGAAACACACCAGTAAGCTGGGATAACCCAGCAGATAGAGAAATGGTTAGGCTAGATTTACTCAGGGAAATGGAGGAGAAAATGTTGAAATTAAAACAAAATTTAAATCTTTCCCAATATAAGAAGAAAAGCTATGTTGATAAGGGAAGAACTCACAGGGAATTTAAAGTTGAGGACCATGTATTCTTGAAAGTGAAGGCCAATAGAAGTTTCCTGAAGATGGGAAATTGTTCAAAGTTGGCAGATCGCTATTGTGGGTTGTTTGAAATCCTAGAAAGGATTGGTCCAGTAGCTTATATGATTGAATTTACTACATATAGGTCTATTCATAATGTATTCCATGTATCATTGCTCAAGAAATATATACTTGATGCTAATCATGTTATTGATTGGAATGTGATTCAGATGGAGCAACAAGGTGCTTTCCAAGTGCATATGGTATGCATTCTGGACCAAAACATCAAAGAGATATGGAATTGAGCCATAGGGCTTGTAAAGGTCCAATGGAACTAGTATGGTCCTAAGGATGCTACTTGGGAGCATGAGGATGCAATGCAGGCACAATACCCGCATATTTTTGAGGATTTTTGAAATTTTTGTTGTATATGTGTACATAATGCACTTAGGGCAATGCATAAATAAGGGGAGGGGATTATAATATCCCTAATACGAACCCAATTGTAAATGTAAATACAAATGTACATAAGTTGGTGAGTTTTTTGACATCATTTTTGTATGCACCTTCCATGGTATAGTGTGCACATGTACGATGTAGTAAAATGAGGAACTGTGCACATTCTAGGATACCGCGCACAACAACTTAAGTGCGCGTAATTTTGCGGCCAGGGATCCTTTGTGTATATGATGTGTTTTATAGGCCGGTGATCTAGTTTTTTTATGATTAGGACAGAGAGCCTAGATGTTAAAGGCCAGAGAGCCTATTTTTTGTATATGTCTCATCATTAATATAAAATACATCGTTGTGCGCAAAATGACCACGATAAAAGAGTATGGGGGACTAAAATCCACTAGTTAGGGAAAGGGGGGGCTAAAAGTTAAGGAAAAGGGGATAATCTAGGAGGCTTAAGCCAAAAAGGAATATTATATTAATATTTATTAAATCATAAAGTATGCATAATTATTTTATCCTAAGTTGTAAGGATGGAGACAAGTGAGCCAAAGTAGCTCCCAACATGACAAGTGTCAATTTGGGAACATGCATACATATTATTTGGACTTAGTAAAAATGCTTAACTGGAACAACATGTATCCCCAAAACTATAATGAACCAAGATATGAAATATGGATAGAATTTATCTCTATATATCTCCTATACACCATATAAATTCCAGATCTTGAAACCTTCCAGAAAAAAGCTGTAGCAAAAAGTCCAAGAAGACTTGTTTTGAAGAAGCTAATCTCGAGGATTGTCTAGATCTAATACCAAATTTTAAGAACCAAATATCAAAATAGCATAAACAAATATTAGAATAAGTACTCAACTCCTTGACAAAGAGATAAATTAAAATAATAAGCCTTTTCAAGGGGGAAACCTCCTTATACATTACATGAATTCACCAATACAAGATGATTCCAAATGAAAACTTCTCCTTGGTATATATAGTAGACTAGGAGGTACAATTACACCTAATGGACCCAAGTAGACATAAATAAAATAATAATACTAATTTAATATGCCCCAATCAATGGGTAATGTGCCACAGTTTAGGGCGTAACATTCCACACCCATCTAGTATTTATTTTCCTAATTTTATTAGTCTATGGTGAGTGCACCCATGGTCTGAGATATTATCACCTAGAAGAGAATATTCTCCCCTAGATGAGGGAATCACATCCTCTTCAAACATTACTCAGTTGTACTTTAGTTAGACTAGTGGAGTCAAGTCTTGCATGGCAACCTTCGTATTGTTGTCAGAAGTGTCCTCGGACCCACAAGTTTTATTAATTAAGGAAAATAAATTACATCAATAATGAAAGAGCTTACAATCTCAATTTTACTCTCGCGTGAGAAAATGAGAGCTTAAATAATGTCATCATACTAATTCCTAAATTAATTTTGTTATGGATATATTACCACATAATCAAGTGAGTATGACAAGTGTCCATGTACAATAAATGAATATTCTAACAATTTCATAACATATTGATTCTAAGAAATGACTATTTTCTAGACATATTATCTATCCTAACAATATTCATTCTAGAAAACACTAAGTTCAAAAAAATAATATTAGACTAAGTAATTCTAGGATCATGATATCTAACATTCCCCCCTTTGAACCAAGAATACATTAGAAAAAATACCAAGCTCTTCTACGAACTTAGTAAATTTGATCCTTCCAAGTGGTTTCGTAAAAATATGATCTGGATTTGATCATTATGTTATTTTTCATCTCTCTCGATGATTTCAGAGTGAAAAAATTGGGCAAATTAGCTTTCAGGGTCATTTTAGTGGTAGGTCCCAGTTTGGAAAATTGGGATCTAGAACCTTCCAAATACATTTTGAGGCATTAAATGGCATTTGTTTTGGGTTTCTAGTGTCTCTAACTTGTGGCCCACCCCCTTTATGTTTTTCTAAACTTCGAGACTTTTCCAACGATGTAGGATATGCTTCAATCAGAGCTCATATGAAAACATTATGCCTCCCACAACTTGACCTATCGTGTTGACCACCATGGTATGAGAGGATTCCACATATGCCCTTGCTACTCATGCATATGATACTATCCACGTGAGTAATTTCAAGAAGAATATAGAAGGTATAAAAACTTATCATAATCGAAGGTTGAGGAAGTCAAAACCCTAACCCAAGACAACTATCATGCTATTTTAAATATTGATTTGCCATGAGAAGGGGTTCCATTATATGTTATTGTATTTTGTTCCATAGAAGAGAAGAACAAATAGGAGTGGGAAATTAGATATAATAATAGAGGGTGTAAATGTCATATAACATCCTAACATTCCACGGGTCTGAAGTAACTCCATAGAGAGTGACTTCTCCTTTGTACTTTCATTATTTCCATACCAGAGAAAAGAGAAGAGAAACCTAACCTTCTAGATTGGTTTTCTCCCATAAGGGTTTCCTAGAGATAATCTTTGTATTATTTTGGGGATGGATTGTGATTGTATTGTTTCATTCTCTATTTTCTTCATTTTATATATTTCATACATAAGTAGAAAATTAGTACCTAACGATTCTGGAATATAAGGAATTTAACCTTCATAGTGTATATTTCGGTTTTATTTATTAGATCTATTGTGAAAAAATATCCAGTGGAATATCCATGACAATTTAAAGATCAAAATATCTAAGATCTAATATTTTGAAGGACAATATATTGGTTTGATGATTCCCTTTGCGATGAGTGTCCTGGTGTAATGATATTTTGTGTCGACATGCTTTGTTTTGGAATGATTTTTTTTTTTTTTTTTTATCAATTTTAATGGCCAACTAACTTCCAATCAACAATGAATTAGCTTATGTTTGAAAAAATCCCAAATCCTCTAAAACCTTGCATAGACAAACAATCTCACATGTTGCTTCTCATGCTGAAATATATTCTTCTTTTTGTAAAGAATTTTCCATTGTAGTTTACTTCTTGCAACTCCAGGAAATTTTCATTGATCCCATATTAATCAAGTAACCTGATCTTGATTCCCTATCATCAAAATTTCCAGCAAAATCAACATTGAAATATCCAACAAGAACGCTTTCCGCTGCATTCCAGTGGATTTCCCTTGGTTCCTCCATAAATATTGAGAGAAAAATGACTACATATGATAAATAAATATGATTGGTTTTCAAATATACCAAGTTCCAATCAATTTTCTATAACTAGTGTTGTTTACTAATCTCCACCTTCAAATTTTAAAATTTTTAAGTTTTTCTCCATTGGGGTGAGAACAGACTTGTAATCTGTCATGCCAAATATTTTCATAATTTCAGATACATAGTTTCATTAACTATTGAAAATGTTATTTTGATGTTTGAATACTTCAACTCTGATATGATAGTGAATTAATCCCAAATCTTTCATCTTGAATCCAACTTGTAATTCTTATCATCGTTGTTCCTAGTAATGATCAAGTCATCTACATACATGACTAAAATCACCATATTTTTACCCTCTAGCTTCATATATAAGATGTCATCAAATTCACTTCACTTAAATCCAAATTTACAAAGGTAATCATCCATTTTAGAATACCAATCTATGGGATCTTGTTTGAATCCATATAACACCTTAATTTGTGTTCCTTCCCTTCGATCTCAAAACTAGGAAGTTGAGTCATACAAACTTCTTCCTACAAATATCCATTGAGGAAGGCACTTTTAACATCCATTTGATGTAATTTCTACCATTTTTGAGTTTACAAAGCAATTACCATTCTAATTGTGTTCCACTTTGCAGTAGACACAAACATTTCTTCATAGTCAACCCCTTCCTGTTGTGAAAAACCCTTGTCTACAAGTATTGCTTTACATTTTTATGTCATTCTGTTTGGTTTATATTTGATTTTGTAAACCCATTTCCATAAAATGGGTTTAAAATATTGAGGATAATTAACAAGTTTCCAAGTATTATTTTCCATCACTGATTGATATTCAACAATCACTTGTTTTTTCCATTCTTCACATTTTACTACCACTTTGAAAGTTGAGGGATCAGTAAAATCATTTGCTACTAAGGAAAAAATTTCTTCTTCCCTAGTTGAACTTCTGGTTCCAATTTTGTTTTGTTCATTATGCCCGAAATCCTTCAAAATTTGAATAGCCCATTTAGGAAATTGATGTTGACTAAAATGGGGATCTGAATTATCACCATTATTAGACATAGGATTGTTAAAAGTAACAACTCTCCTTTCCTCTAACGTTTCTTGAGGTGGAGTTTCATTATCAGATGAACTATTTGATGAATATTCAGACAAATTGTTCTAAGAATAATTATAAAAACTTGCTGAAGAATTTTCAATTTTCGATGAAGCCCGATCTATTTCAAACCAACGATGTTTACTTAGTTGATTTTGTATTCGTTTGTTCTCCTTATCGACTTGTTTTTCCAAGTTTTCCAAAAGGCATTCAATCTCTTGAGGATTTTTTCTCTCTATTTCCTTGAAGATGACATATCTACTTACAATTAATTTTCCATTTTATAAGAGACAATATCCCTTATTTTCATCAAATATCCAATAAATATGCACTTTATATTTCATGAGTCTAGCTTAGTTCTCTTTCTCTTAGGAGCTAAAGCATAGAGCATTGAACCAAAAACTCAAAGATGTTTAATTATTTGTTTGAAACATACCATGCTTCATATGGTGTGATTCCATCCAAATACGTAGTGGGAGATGTGTTCCTTAAATAGAGTGCAATATGTACTGCTTCAGCCCAGTAAGAGGGACATAAACCTTTGAAATGTCTCTCTATCTATTTCCCAAAAAATGAACGATTCACATCTTGCATTCTCCTTCTTAAAAGTGGGAAATCCTCTAATGATTCCCTATTTTTGAAGTTGTGAGAGACGTTCAAAATTTAAATTTCCATATATGATATGCCATAACCTTATTTTTATACCACAATTTTCCACACCATTCACATTGTGAGATGGCCTAACCCTTTCCCATGAATTGCAACTTGAAATCCCAATTTCCCTCATAAAAATACTTAAAAAGCAATGTTTTTACTTATATATGAGGGTTTCCTTGGTGCAACACATGGACATCCACGCCATACTAGTGTATAACCCACAGATTCCCTAAACAAATGTGAAAAATAAAATAATTCCATAATTTCAGGAAGGGATTTTGGTTGGGTTTGTTTCCCAACCTCCCTAAGCCCATACCAAATGGAAACCAACCTCATCAACTTCTTGAGGATGGTATAAAATCACCTTTTGGGGCATGGATGAGGAGGACAACCTAGGTGCAAATTTATGCTAAATAAATTGCAAGTCTCTATATTCCCCTTCATCCTCTGAGTAACATGCATGTAACCTAGAATCCTTGTTCCAACTTTCCTTCCTTTCCATAATACAACCATAAGGTGTGTTCCTATCCTTATTGGTGTTATAAAAACAGGACCGTGGAGCAATAAAATAAAACAAATGAAGAAACAAAACATAAAAGACACATAATACAAGAGAGACACAGATTTACGTGGTTCACCCAGTGTGGGCTACGTCCACCAGAGAAATTTCCAGGTCCTTCCTTTATTATTATCCAGCAAATGAAGGGATGACAGATAGAGGATGGCTTCTAACAAAACCCATTGTAACTTCCTCTTCTTTCCTCTCATGAGTCTCCTCTTTCAGAATGCAATATTCACCATCCACCATAGACGCAATACATTTCCCTCATAAGAGAGGTTTCCTTCTAGGAAAAAACCTAACATAATCTCTATCGTTAGATCTGCTGACCTTATAATGAGCAGTCAGTTACAATGAAAATCTGATATACTTTATCGAACTTAATGATTTTTCTTGGAGGCCGGAGCAATGAGGGCAAGCACTTGAGACCAGCGGAGAGTACCTCTTGAGTCCACCGTGTGGAAGAGTATTTTATATACAGGGTGTAAATGCTTCATGGGAATTATAAACGGTTGAAAGTAAAGACCTATCGTCGGGGAAGATAATCAAGAAGCTCCACAACCAACAATCTCCCACTTGGAGACTGATCTCAACAACTCCACCAGCATTGTATATGATGGATTTCTGAACCTTGTTGGACCTGGAGAATTTCTCATATTCATCTTCATTTTTTGAGACCATTGAAACTGAAGCAGAACTTCGGTTTCTCCTAGTCTCCTTTGTTAGCAACATGTCTGCGGGGTCACGGCTAGTGTGTATCTTTCGAGCTTCAATTGTCCATCTTCCAAAGGCGGATCATGTATGAAGTGGTACCTCAACTAATTTGTATATCCTTAGTCTTCAAATGGAAGGCTAATTTCTTTCAAAGATGAATGGCACTCTGGTATCACCGATTCTTTGATTCTCCTTCTTCTTTCCAGATTCCTCCATAAACCTTTGTAGCCAAATCATCTCTTTACTAGCTTTTGTAGCAGCAACATACTCTACTCTTGTTGTTGAAAGTGCAACAACCTTTTCTTGAGTTTGAGAAATCCAACTTCTGTTGTTCCACCTATAGTAAAAACATGCTGTAGTGCTCTACATTTTCTTTATCTGCCATGTCCCCGAATACATATCCATGTAGAAAAGTGTGAACCTCCAAAACATAATGCATGTGTATTAGTACATCTCAAAATATACTTACGAATCCTTTATCTTCCTCCCAATGTTCTTTACTGGATTGTTCATGCTCTTGCTCCCAATTCCCACTGCATGTACAATATTTAGTCTTGTGCAAACCATTACGCCCGCATCAAAAGCTACTGGCCCCTTCAATGAATGGGACCCTGGACATGTATTCCTATCTCCTCCTGTGTCTTAGGACACATTTTCTTAATTAATTTGAAATGGCTGGCCAAGGTATCTTCGCTTTAGTTTTTCATTCTTCATTCTAAACCTCTCCAGCACCTTCTCACCTGACTGTACTCATACTGGGAACAATGTCCCGGTTTTGCGATTTCACATCTCTTGTTATTCTCATGCATAAAAAGGATTTTTCTTGCAGCACCCAAATCCTTCATCACAAATGAATTGGATAATTTCTTCTTGAGCACATTTATATCCACTGCGTATTAGTCCACCACTAGCGAGCATGTCATCTACGCCTACAATAGAAGATAATAAATCTTCCATTTTCTAGCTTTTAAAATAAACGATTGATGGAATGACATCTACTATAACCACAATTAACATCATAAACCTGTCGAACTTTAAATACCACTGCCTTGAGGCTTGCTTTAGGCCATACAAGCTATTCTTCAACACACATTACCAAATTCTCCTTCCCTTTGACCTCAACACCCACAATGGGCTGTATATAAAATCTCTTCCTCCAAATCCCCGTGGAGAGATTTTTTTACATCTAACTATTCAAGATGCAAATATTCACCATACCACAAGACTTAAAATAGTCCCTGAATTGGAAGTCCATTTTTAACAACAAGAGAAAATTTTCATCAAATCTATACCTTTTTTTATTGCAAACCCCTTTACAACAAGTCAGCCTTGTACCCTTTTTCTCATCCATATTCTTCCTTCCAACGTAAAGCCATTTATTATGCAATGCTCTTTTCCCATGGTATTTAGACCAAGTCCCAAATTTGGTTATTTTCAAGGAATCCATTTCCTTTTCATGCCTTTCACTTCTTTTGGTGTCTACACCGCATTGCCTCTTCATAACAATTACAGTTCAACGGAATCAGTTAACAATAAATAATACTATAATGAGAGTATTATCGTTGAGGGGGTATACTTAAACTGATAGATCTTCTAACAACACTTGCAAGTTTTTTGAGGTACCTGCTTCTCCTGGCATTTGTACATTTTGATTTTTCAGTTCCTTTGGAATTTCCTTTTGATTGATCTCGTCAAACCTTTGTGTATTCTTGTTTTACATTTCTCTCTTCTTTCCTTCAGTGATCTTTGTACTTGACCTTCTCATTGAATATGACATCTCCCCTCCTAATGATTTTATTATTTTCATAATCCCATAAGTAGTAAGCAAAATCATTAACACCATATCGATAAAGGTACACTTCTTGGATTTGTATAAAACTTTGTTCTATTTTCTTTATCAATGTATGGACAAATGCTTCATAGCCAGAAAGTTTTCAAAAGAATAGGTTACCTTTTTCCTATACATTCCTTCTGGAATTATACCATCCAAAAGAGCTTGAAGGTCCTCTACAATTTATTAAGTAGAAACAGCGGTATCTATGACATATTCCCAGAACTGTAAGGGAAGACCGGCGTGCAATCTCATACTCCTTACACACTCCATGATTATCATGTTCTGTCCTTGACACACCATTTTTCTTATGGTGTTCATTAGGTATTCTATATTCTCTCTCTGAATCCCATGGTATGAATAGCAATCATCAAAATACTTGCTGCAATATTCAACTCCAATGTCTGATCTGAGACACTTCAAAGCTTTCCTGTCTCTTTCTCAGCTAAAGCTTTCCATTTCTTAAAAGTATCAAAAGAAAACATCAGTTTTTGTCGGATGCATTAAACCCAAGTTTTTCTAGTTTGCATCATCAATAAAAATAACATAATGTAAGGAGCCACCAAGAGATGATACAGTTGTCCCCATACATCATGATGCACAAGCTCAACCTTTCTTCTTTTCTTTTTCTGACTTTGAGAAATCTGAGTCTCTTTTGTTTCCATAAACACAATGCTCCGCGAGAAGTCCAAATCAATTTGTTTTAAGATCGGCAGCAAATTTCTTTTGTAGGATATGCATACCATTCTCACTCATGTGTCTAATCCTATAATGCCACCAGGTATTTATATCCATCTGTAGAAGCTAAAGATATAGAAGAGTCAGTGTACGGTACATAGATACAATGTACCTACCTTCTCTCCTTTACGCTATCACCAATGATCCTTTGATGACCTTCCGCGTCTTATCTGTAAATATGGATATGAAAAATTCACTTGCCAACTTCCCAGTTGAAATCAGATTTTTACTTAAAATGGAACATGTTTCACCTCTTTCAACAACCATTGGTTTCCGTTTTCGTTGCTTTATTTTACCTTTTCCCATTCCAACAATTTTGCGTTGTCTATTATCACCCAATTGAACATAATCTAGAAAATGAACCTGTCCAAAATCACATGAACATAATCTAGAAATGTTTCCTATAGGGTGTGTGTCATGAGAATGACTCTGAATATACTACCAAGACTCGAAATATTATCTCTGAGGAAAGAATCAAAGCATCTTGTAATACATCACATATTACATTTGCTTCATGATTTCTCTCTGTTGTCCATCTCTTTGTTTAATTGGAGATTTGTAGTCTTTCTTGGATGTCCTTTTTTCCCCAATTCGACGCTCTATCTTTCCAGAGTCAGTTGGATCTACCCTTCCTAAATTCACGTAGTTTCTGAGGCCCTTTCCTCTATCCTTTTGTCTTCCCTATTCTTCATGTTCAGCATTTTCTGATGTCTCACATGCTTTTTAGGTACGCATTTCCTCACTAAGGATAACATAACAACATCATCAAATTTAAAAGTATTTGAACCCGAGAGACGAGTTACTTAATATGACCAAGCCGTTCCATATTTGTGGCAATGAGCACAAGATTAGAGAATAGCCCTAACCTCATCATCAAAGTCCCTTTTCTGGAACTTAGTTGATTAGTAGCCCATATTAAATTCATTTAAATGATGCAATATAGACCCACCTTGACATCTTCATATTAAATAATCTCTTCATTAGAAATACCTTATTATTAAATGAGAGGATTTTTCATACAATTTAGCCAATTCATCCATCAAACCCTTAGATTTGTCTTTTCTTCCGAAATATTTAAATCCACTTAGAAGGCATTTCCAGGCTCGTCGTATCGTTCCTAGAGCCTTTCTTTCAGAATCTCCCATTCTTCGTCCATTCATGTGTCGACTTCTTTGCTACTCGGCTCAATGGTAGGAATATATCCAACCAGTATAAATAGTCTTCCATATGCATCTTCCATAGCTGATAGTAGTTTTAGGTATTAAATTTGACCCTAAACTTTCCATTTTCTGACATTGCTCCCTCTCAAACCAAGAACCCCCTTTTCCTACGAGTTACCTTATGCCCTGATACGGTTATTGGAAAATATAGGACCACAGAGCAATAAAAGATAAAACAAATGCAGAAACAAAACCACGAGAAGACTACACAATACAAGAGACAGTTACATGTGTCACCCGATTAATGAACCTCGTCCTGAGGAGAAAGTGCAGTCCTTCCTTTATTATTATCGACCAAATGAAGGGATACAACCTAAAAAAACCAGTTCTTAACTTCCTCTTCTCCTCTCCATGATCTCCTCTCTGGAATACAATATTCATCACCATAGCTGCAATATATTTCCCTCATAAAAGAGGGTTGCCTTCTATAATAAAAGCCCTAACATAATCTCTACCATTAGATCTGACCTTATAATGGGCAGTCGGTTACAATGAAATTATATATACTTTTACAAGGAAATTTTTTTCTTGAAGTTTGCGATGAACCCTATCGAGGATGCTTCCCCAAACTATTTGGGGCTGCAGCTCCCCAGACCCCCGGTAGGATGGAAGCCCAGAGACCATGAGGAGAGTACCCCCTCTACATTCCCGCATGGAAGAATTAAGCCATATGCAGGTTGTAAAATGCTTCATGGGAGTATAAACCGCGGCCTGAAAGTAAAGGGTCATGGGGTATAAACACGGCTGAAAGTAAAAGACCTATAAATCAGGAAGATAATCAGGCTCCATAACCAACAATTGGGTCATCCAAAGAAGGGAAATCTTGTTGAGTGATGCTTGGCAATTGACGGTCATCCAAAGAAAGTTATTACTCACCTGATGAGAGCTTCCAAACTGTGCAAATGGTGGTTGCGAGATGTACATGTCTATATTTGGAGAAGGCGACAACGATCCTAACTCGCAATAAAACGTCACCCAGACAAGAGGGTTTGTAAATATACCAAAGAATAAAGGCAACCCTAACAAGGAAAAACAAAAAGAAAAGGAGAAAGAAAAAACAAATGAAAAAGTGTCGAATGATAAAGTGACAGATGGAAGTGGTACTAAAAGGAAACACCTAGCCTCAAGCTCCACTCAAATGATGTATAATGTCATGGAGGACCTAAGTAAATTAAGGATAACTTTTCCCTTTATGGAAGTGGTGAAGATTCCCCAGCAAAGGCGATTTTTTTTTAAGTTGTTGGATGATCCATTTGAAAGAGATGAAGCTGTCATTACCAGTCCAAAACAAAGCTAGATCCCGTCAACTTCCAAGATCAAAGGTAAAATTTTGGAGGAACCTGGGAAGTTTTCTTTGAGGTAGTGCCAATTATTAGAGTTAGGTTGTAATAACTTCATTTTATTATTGTTAATAAATAGTTATGTTTTCCACATACTCGTGCAGTATTGATTCAGTTTGTTTATCTATGTCTAATCATTCTTCATATTTTAATCTATCTATAATTTACTTGTATAATTTTATGCTATAACTACCTTATTGCAACACTTTCTTAATCCTATTTTTTAGGTTAAATCAAGCAGGATTCAAGAGAGTTACTGGGGTTGAGAGCAAGGAACGACACTGACCATAAAGATACACGTAGTGGAACTTTATTCCCCCTATGATAAAGTAGTAATTTTATTATAAGTCGTGTGTCTGGGTTAGGGTTCTGTCTTTCACATGGTCAATATTTGTTTTGACATGACCCAAAGTCACAGGGGAAAAATACCATAACAGAATCGGTGACCATACTGGGGAGGATTAACGTCGGTGATGACGATTGTCTTACACAAAAAAATGTAATGTCAAAGCCGTTGAACAACATGAAATGTTGATATGGCTAATTTATCAACATGATATTACTTCAGTTCAGAGCTCAACAAAGCATGAATTAAATAGTATATGACATGCTCTTGGAGCTAATCATCCTCCTAAACTAATACCATGCGGATAGACAAATCGATTGCTGCTAAATACAACAATAAATCGCGATTATAATCTTAGGGACTCAATAACGGAGTCGAAACCATCGCTTTATTTAATGCATCAAAATAAATTTGTTCTAACTTATCCCAATAAAATGGAACCCAATTTTTCAAAATATAAATAAATCCTTTTGTAATATTGGCATAGTTAGGTACAAAGCATCGAAGGAAATTCTCCTTTCCTTGTAGTATTTGAAGCTGAAAAATTGTGAGTGGGGGAGGAAACTAAGTGATTTCATCCACTTTCAAAGGGTCAAACTTGATATCTTTAGTTAAAACTAAAAAAACCAAAATAATTCCTGAAGTCGCATAAAAAATAGTGATGACATCTCTCGAAGACTAGGCAGTGGTGTGACATATGCTAAGCTCTCTTAAGAGAATGACCTATGAGATCATCCAAATAATCCTCCACCCTATGCTTCAAGTCATGGAAATCAAACATCATGGCCCACAGAAAAGTGGCTCCAACATTGCTAAGACCAAAGGGAATATTCTTGTACGCAAGGGTTCCCAAAGGACAAATGAAAGTTGTCTTATGGTGGTATTTTAGTCAAATTGAAATCTAGTTATACCCTGAAAAACCATCCATGAATGAAAAAATATCACTCCCTATGCATTCACTGAGAATATGATTGATGAATGGCGTAGGCAATTCATCTTTTGGACAAGCTTTATTCAAGTCCCGAAAATCCATACACACTCAAATTGTTCCCTGTTTCTTATCGACCAAAACCAAATTGGACACCCATTCTGTCAACAACACTAGGTAAATAAAACTAGCTTTGAGTAGCTTCTCCACCTCATATCTAATTCATACTTCCTTCCTTAGATTCACTGGTCGCATCGTTTGTAGAACCAATTTCATATTCTTATAGGTTTGAATCTCATGTTGAATGATTCAAGGATATATGCCAAGAATTTCCTTGTACGACCAAGAAAAAACAACTCCGAATTCCTTAAAAAGCATTGTCTAATCGCGAATATCATCTTGAGATAACTCTTCCCCAATAAATACATTTTCGCCAACATCAGTGGTCCTAGAAATGTTAATGGGGATTATTTTCAATATATTCACCATATTTCCCTTAGTGTAGACACCATGACTAGCCAAGGGATTTATTGTTTGATCAACACTACTACTCATAGTTGACCTAAATTCTCCATTTTACACATGACTAATCTCGGGGAGGAAATATGATTTATGATGCATATCCTCCCATGGTCATTCAACTCCATTCATTTCTTCAATAATAGCCTCATCTGAGTGACAGATGGTGTCAAGATATTTATAGGACTTTGAATAATTTTGATCCCAAATAGGCTCTGGAAAAATATCATCCTCCTACGTCAAAGAAGGAGCTTGATATGAGTTTGTAGTAGATTCTTCTATATCTTTATAAGAGACTTCTATTGTATACAGTTGAATAGTCATCCTAGCATGTGTGCAGGCCTTGACCAAATCAGACGATAATGGTAACACCCATGGATATCATAGATATGATGCTTTGAAAGAAATGATTCTTGTAACAAGAGTTAAGTGACTCAACGTTTGGTAGCCAAATAGGGTGGCATGACTGTAGGACACCAGTGATTGAAAATTAAATGTACACATAAGAGAAGGATACATTCCAACATCGATGTTCAATTTTCGAATGAGAGTTATCAATCCATGGGACTGTGGATCCTTGATTCTCTATGGAGCTAGAACGGTTAAAATCCATTTGATTAATAGTCACAATCGTTCCTTCACGGGGAAAGCATGAAGTTTGAAATATTGATGAGATGATAATTGTCATCGCGTAAGTCCAAATCCTTCCTAATAAAAAGTTATAGTTGAGTGGCATGTCAACGACTTCTACTTCTACTAAAATGGACTTGCCTCCTAACTCGACTAGAAAAGAGAAAATAAGCATGTGCGGACTAAACGATCCCCCGTAAAACATGGTCAAAAAATTCAGATAAGGTGCGATTTCTCGAGAGTTAATAGCTTTCCAATAGGAAAAATACATGACGCACATAGAATCTCCCTCAACAAAATCAGTCCTCGTGATGACATTTTTTGTGTAAACGACATCAATATGAAAGGCTACATGATAAGGAAGACAAGGCTTCACATCAGTAGTGTCAAACTTTATAGTGAGTGGGCTAGTATAATCCTTCACTCCAATTTTGGATAACAATGTGGTGTGTTTCCCTAGATGGGGTGCCACGTAGATCTGATGGTGCCATGTAGTCGACATGCATCCCAAGCTATTAATGTGACATGTCGCCACACTAACCTTCATTTATTGGATGGAGGACATAATTAATCGTGCTCTTGGGTAGATTGGATATCTCCCTCACATAGGTTTAATGGAGCTCTCAGTGCGCCATGGCAAAGGGGTGATGATGGGTATGGGAGGCATGTTCAGGTCACTTCAGCTTCCTTGGTACTCCTCCATTTCTTCTAGGTTGGTTATGGCTCATTTCATTCATATTTGTTTTTGCATATGTGCTCTCCTCTGCTCAGTTTTCTATCTCTACGTTCTCTTCTTCTCATTTTTTTCTGGCCTTCCTTCGATGTCATTCCCCTTGAGAGTGGGAAACCCAAGAGGGGTCCCTCTTGGTATTTCTATACAGCAAGGTAGAGACACCTTCACAAGATAGCACAATCTTCTTTGACAACTCCTATTCAAAGTAATAAGTAGCCAAGTCACCTCCCATGGCCTATGTGGAGGAGGAAATTCCATAGGAACCAATTACAGTTCCTCCAGACTCCCTCCTCTACACAGTTTTGGAACACCATGACCAACCTAGCAAGAGTATTCCTGCAATTTATACAATGACAACCTTGGAGTGGGTAAATTATATAGTCTAAGAAGAAATTCCCAGGGAAGACCATCCGATTGAACCTCCATCGCATACCCCATCTATGTCTCGAGAGTTGCACTCACCTTTCTTCATGACATAATAACACCTGGATCTCATCTTCGAGATGAGGAGGGACATGATGGAGTAGATACACAAGCACACTCTCCTTAGTATCAGACTTGACATGTTTTTCGATTCCTTCTCGTGTATGTAAAGTCAACAAATATTCCCAAACTGTGCACAACCTTATGTCTTCACTCTTTACGATGACACTCAGGATGGCAAGTTTTAATAGTTCCTTTAATGTTTAAGGCTCATAGGCTCTCTGCACTTCCTCTACAAAACATAGGGATTTTTTGTACTATTGTTCATATTTTTTGTTTTATGCTTTGTCCATATTTTATGTTCATTCTTTTTTCTGGAGGTCTATATAGATTTTTCACAATATTCTACTGCCACTTGCTCTGGCTTCCAGTTGTTTGATGGAGAAAGTGATGGATTTTCCTTTTTAGCTACCATAACAAAAGGGCACCATGTTAGAAAAAAAGAACCGCAGAGCAATAAAATAAAACAAATGCAGAAAAAAAACATAGAAGACACACAATACAAGAGAGACACAGATTTATGTGGTTCACCCAGTGTAGGCTACGTCCACCAGAGAAATTGCCAGGTCCTTCCTTTATTATTATCCAGCAAATGAAGGGATACAACCTACAACAAAACCCACTGTAACTTCCTCTTCTTTCTCTCACAGTCTCCTCTCTCAGAATACAATATTCACCATCCACCATAGCCGTGATACATTTCCCTCATAAAAGAGGGTTTCCTTCTAGGGAAAAAAACCCTAACATAATCTCTACCGTTAGCTCTACGACCTTATAATGAACGGTCCATATTTACAATGAAATTACAATATACTTTTACAAGGCAATTTTTGCTTCGGGGGTTTCGCCCCCGAACCCCCGCTTTCCCCCAAACGCCCTAGATGGGGGGATATCCCCCCCGGACCCTGCAAAGTGGGTACCCCCCCTCTTCACTCCCCCGCGTGGAAGAGTGTACATACTTCTAGGGTGTAAATACTTCATGGGGTATAAACACGG
>SNQJ01S0109629.1:61887-73536 GCA_010110895.2 Picea sitchensis
AGATTCATCTTCCGATTTATGTTATTTCCTTCATATAATTTGGTTAGGGAATCAAACATTTCTTTTAGAGTCATATTTGAAGATACTTTAGGAATCAAGTGATCTTTGATAGAATCTGCAATGATTCTTTTATCCCTAATTGTGTCCTTTTGGTGCTTTTCTTTCTTTGCAGCATTGGTGGGTTCTGGTACTTCTTCTTAGATGAATATTGCTAGTTCATTCTCTTCAAGAATGAGTCCAATCCTATACTTATAGGAACGAAAGTTTTCCACACCTTCTAGCTTATCAACAAGCTTAGTGCTTGTAGACATCTTTTACCTGGAGCTAGGAAAATGACCAGAACATGAAAATGCTCAAAATCGAATTCTAAACTTACCAGGAGGTGCGCTTGGCTGAGGCAAGTAGCCTGGTGTGGTTAGATTTTTGAAAAATCAAACTTTTACCCCATCAAACTTGATCAGCATATTTCTGGACTAGTGCTTCTCATTTTCTGGTACTTCTATTACTCTGGTACTTCTCGTACTCTGGTTTTATGGTAGTTTGGGAAAACTAGGGTTTCACATTCTGGGAGATCTAGTGTTGAAGGAAAATCCCCCTGCGGATAGGTGTAAGGGGTAGATTTTTTGTAAAGAGAGGCTGTTGCTTTGGTGTAAGGAGAACCAGAGAATTATAATGCTCTGTCTAAGACCAAGGGGGAGCACTGGCTCCCTGCTACCAAGGTAGGGGAGCGTTGGTGTCCTAAAACCTAGAAAATTGTCCAAAAAACACTAAAACTCAGTTGAATTTTGGTATTTAGAGTATGTGTGATGGAAATAGGATTCAATCATTATATGAAATCAAACATACGAGGTGAAAAAGGTATAATAAGAACAAAGGGAAAGACAAGGTCTATGAGGAAAAAAAAAATTGAATTTTTTTATTCGATCCCCAGCGGAGTCGCCAATTTTTGTTGAAGGAAAATCTCTCTGCGGACAGGTAGATCTCCTCTTGAGAGATAGACTCTTAAATCTTAAGACATAAGATGCTTATAATGGAAACTGACTTCCTTTTAAGTCTAGATAAACTAATGTGTGAGGAGGAAGGATAAAATAAGTACCTTTTATCAGTGTTTGTCCCTGCACGGTCCGAGTTGAGATCCAATCTTGCGCTCCTCGATGAGCCCTGTAGACAAACAAAAGTACAAACAACTTCCTACTCTATTGAGATTAGATTGAAATAGATCTATCTATTAGAGAAGAATTCATGTGAGATCAAACACATAATTGAAAGAAACAGGCCAAGCATATTATATTAATGAGAACAACAACGAAGAATGTTTACAACCATAGATGCGAGTGTAGCATCTTCGTCAAGTCTTCCTCATCCGAACCCTTGATCAAACAGTCCACACACTGAATGTTGATGTTCTGAAAGACACCTTCTTCATGAGACCATAGGTTGGATTCTTCACAATACCTTCTCCCATTTTCACCATGAGAAGGCCTGTTTAAATAGGCTTGGAGAGGCCCAACCACTTGAGATATATTTGGGGTAAGTTGAGGATTTTCCTCCTCTAGTTATGGATCTGCCCTAAGATCATGGCTTGACCAAGGATTCGAATCCAACTGCCTTCAGATATTGAGGGGATCTTTCCCTCATTCTTCTCAACAAACCAATTTTTGCCTAGAATAGGTAGCGCTCCCCCAAAAGGGGCATCAGAGCGCTATAACGCTCCCTAACAATGCATAGGGGGGAACCAACACTCCTCAAAAAGGGAAGACAGAGTGTTATAACACTCCCTGAGAATGTATAGGGGGGCACCAACACTCCTAACAATTGTATAGGGGAGCATTCTCCTCTCAAACTCAATTTTTAGTGGTTCTTTCAAATGGCAAGAGATTCATAACCCTGTTAACCCATTCCTCTTCTTCCAAATCAAATGTTTGAGGTGTCCTAAGTGTCCCTGTCATGTTATTGGAGGCATGACATAGGCAAGAAGGTGGTATGATGTCAGCAACACCTATACACTTGTAGTCAAGATGAAACACTTGCGACACTTGAAATGACGACACTTGCGACACTTGCCAAGTGAGTAATTTTGAGGTGTAACAGATTGCCCCCCAAAGTATGAAGTTAGAAGATGAGAACTGATAACTGAAATAGTTTGCAGACTTTCAAGCAAGGGTGTGGGCTCAGAGAACTTGACAGAAGCTTCACAAAACCATCAAACAAATGTGAAGACATGCATCAAACCCAAGGTAGGCATACCTATGCTTAAGTGATAGAGACTTTCAAGGTATGGCTGCCATAGATACACTGCAGATCCATAATTATATTGATAAAAGGTATAGCCACTGAAAATACACTATCGATATATACTCCCATGACCTAAATTGATCGTAGCCACGAAGAATACACAGTGGATCTACGAAATGAAAAGACATCGCCACGACCAATACAAAGTGGATCTATGTGACAGTATATGTGTCAATGTTCAAGAGAAACTCCTTTGCAACCTGGGAAAACTACATATAAGAGTGACGACTCAACCCAGGGTCTTTTTACTGATCACGATGTAGTACAAATTTAACCATGTGAATAGATGTCCTGATGTCGAACATGGCAGAAACCACTTGATTACCAGTCAATGATGTAAATCGTTAACAAGCATGAGGGAGATCACCATTGATGTCAATGATTCACAAGGTAATCTAGTACATTCCAATGAATGTGAATGGATGAGATGAAGTTGAACACTCGTGGAATAATCCGATCAGAGGTCAATGATGTAAACCCACTGTCGAACATGAGGAGGCCTACCATTGAGGCATGTAGTTCCCAAAGTACTAATTGGTTTCTAAGTCTAGTTCCTAGATAATGTGTTGAAGTCGACATGAATAGACTCATCGAAGGAGGGCCTTGATGTATCCCCCATCAACGACACGAAAAAAACATAGAGATGTAATTGGTAGATCAGATGACCATGGACTGACACAGGTATTGAGACAAGATATTTGTGATGGCTGACTCTCGAGGTGGATACTTCCCTTGAACACTGAGGCACAACAACAGAAACATGACATGGACCAAAACACGATAATGTAGTGGATACTATGACTTTTTTCGGGTGATCCAAAGGAGTAAGAAAAACTCAGAGGATTAGTTCAATTCAGAGGTTCAGTGGATTAAAATGTGTGCAAAGATAAAGTGTCGTGTTGAAGGGAAACTCTAAGAGTTACTTGGTAATGTTCTCAAAAACTGCTTGGCTTGCTTCTTTTAGTTTTTCCCCCATCCAGATAAAAAAGTACCTCCTTTTAATTTAATGAGCTCGAGGAGGTTAAGACATGCTCGATACAACTTACCTTCAATAAGTTCCTCTTCCTTTGTTTAACGAACTGGAATAAGTAAGGGTTCGATCCTGTATGGGTCTATCGATGTTTGTTTAATGAGTCCAAAGATAGAAAACTCGAAGGTTTTTCATGATTATAGAGACTGGAAAAACACTTAAAAGAGAACTCTCTCAGTTCCTTTTTCATAAAGTAGTCAGATGAGACCGAAAAAGAGACAAAATATCGCTCAACAAATTTTTTTCTTCAAATATTGTAACGAGCGTGAAGAGAACAAGGTCGCTTGGTAATCTTTTCATGTTTAGAGAGTCTGAAAAGAACTTAAAGATGACTCCAATGTTGTTCGTTTTCGTAATGTTAGTCTCTTGAGGCCAAAAAAGAGATAAATTATCACTCGAAAGGTGCCCTTTCAAACCTTTTAACGAGTGGGAAAGGAAGCAAGATCAATCGGAAATATTTTCATGTTTAGAGAGTCTGAAAAGAGCTTAAAGGAGACTCCAGGGGATTCCTTTTTCGTGTATCCATACAGGTCTTAAAAAGAGATAAAATTTTACCCAGATCCATTCTCATGTATTTACGAGCACAAGAAAGAACAAAGACTAAGATCGATATGCCCCCAGCTTGAAAGCTAGTGGCTTAACTCCAAAATTATCATCAAAGGCTGGAGACATGCCCTCCAAACTTCAATTCATTCGTCGAATTTGAGGTTGTCACCAATTTCTCTAGTAGATGAGAAAAAGGAGAAGGGTGGATGAAAACAAGGTTCAAGAGAGATGATTGTTTTATTTTTTAATGAGCTTAACACAGGAAAAGAACTATGCTCAGGGCCTCTGTTTAATTTATTAACGAACTTGCCACAGAGAAGAGAAACTATGCTTTTAATTGCTTCTTGATCATGGCTTCCAAGAGAATAATGCTCTAGAAGGATACCATGTCAAGGGAAAAAACTCAATCATGGCTTCCAGGAGATCTTCGTTGGATGGAAGATAATCACTCGGGAAGGAACACATGTCAAGGGTCGCGATAGGAGTAAGGAGATCATGCTCCAATAACCATACCGAAGAAATCACCATATCCACTACTAGATCCAAATCATCGGAAGTTTAAATCATGGGAGAAGATGAAAAATCAACATCATGAGGGGAGATAGGCTGTATATCTTCCCGAATTTCTTCATGAGGGGGAAGAAAAGAGGATCAGTGATGGTTATTATCTCGAGGTAACCTGTCAATGCGAAACATTTCTGGAATAGATTCATCAAAAGGAAAAATTGGGGAAATGCAGTCGATTATAGATGACAAAGAACTCAACCGTGATTGCATCGAGGAACTGTCAGGTTCCAATAGATGTTGGTCATCCGACGAGGGAGAAGCAGATGGGATAGAAATGTATAATGTTTCAGCTGGACTAAGTGGCATGGTGTCACCTAGTGCATTGAATTCCAATGGACAAGGTACAATCCAAGGGTTAGATGATTCCAAATATTGATAAGCCGTAGTCGAAATCATATCAATGGTGGCAATATGATGTGTAGTCGGTGGAAGTGGTGTATCGAAGGTAACCATGAGGCTAGGATCTTTCAGTAAGCCAAAACCAATGCTTTCATATGTGATCTTGTGGTCTCCCAAGAAAGTAATATTGTTGGTAGTGGGATCACGAGCATCGGTCATGCAAAAATCCAACTGATCAACAGTGACAATTTTTCCCTGATGAGGAAATTGGACACATCGAAAAACTGACGAGGCAACAATAGTCATAGCATAAAACCAACTTCTTCCAAGTAAGAAGTTGTAATCAAGGGGATCATCGACCACCTTGACATCAACAGTAACCGTTTTTCCACCCAATTGGATGGGCAGGGACTGTAGAAGCCCATGGGGATGAAAACCTTTCCCATCGAAGGCGTGTAACATCATTGGGGATTTTTTAAGTGCGGGTGATTTTAAACCTTTCCAACATGCTAAAGACATGACACAAGTTGAGGCTCCCTCATCCAGAATAGTTCGGTGGATTTGTTGATTGCGAACAACAACATCAACTTGGAATGCAAGTTGGTGGGAGAGTTGAGATGCATAATTGTCCAGGTTAAATATGATATGGTTGGATGACTCAGTATCAACAGTTCCAAGAGTGGCCAAGAGCATTCTACGTTGACTGGGGTAGTGCTATATAACTTCTAATGCAGACATATCACACGATGCTTCAGCCAAATCTTCAACAATGTTGTAGTTCTGGGTGGCATGTGAACTAGGATTAAAGGTAGCTTTGCGGATAGTGCTCTTAGGAGGGCATAATATAGAGTCAAATGTGGGTTTTTCAATATGAAGTGGTCCAGACGGAGGATTTACCGATGGAAGACTAACGGAGGAAGATGATGGATCTGATAAATTACCCGTACCGTTAATGTCTTTTCCTTTGTTAGGGTTACTTGGTGTGTCATATGTCTTATAGCGAGTGGTTAAATTAATCCCATTAAACATATAAATATGTGCACTCAACGAGGCCTCATCATTAGGATGGCTAGAACTACCCCCAGGAGAGGGGGTTTCAACAACCATGGATTGCTGCTGTGGAAAAGGCTGAGTAAGCACAGCAGGTTGTGACTTTCCTTGGAAAATTTTGGCCACTTCATTGTGAAATGGACAATCTCGAGTATAGTGATCGTCGCCATAAATGATACATGGGAATTTTAGTTTCCATTGTTTTTTCTTTTCGGTAGCAGGTGTTTGATTTTTTGGTTTCCCATTGTTATTTTTTGATTTACTCTTTGTCTTCTTCTTACCCTCGGATTGTTATGAAGGGGCAAATTGAACTACATTCACCTCAGATATCTAAGTTGAGGGGGAAGTAGAGGAGAGTGTGAGTGATTGGGAAGTATATTGAGTTTTGAAAGAACTAATAATACCATCCACGTGAGATGAGGATACCAATTTAGATGGATCGGTATTAGCTCGAGCAACATTCAGAAGTAAATTATACAAAGTACCAGATTGGGAATAAACCAAATCTAAATACTGAGCCCGAGCGATGGCTTGTTCCTCTGTGACCGAACCACCCATAGCGACATCGCGAGCGATTGGGGGTAGCAGTGATTTAGTAAACCATTCCACCAATAGTATGCTAGGAATGAATTCCTTGATCATCCTTCATCGTCGCCTCCACTCATGAATATGGTCATACATATGCACAGAGTTAGTTTGATGAAGGTAGGTCAAGAGTTCAGTACCCATATCGTAGAGAATAGGCGGTTGAAAGTGCGTGAGTAAATACATGGCAAGGGAATTGAAATCATGGAAAGAAGCACATGGTAGTTCGATATACCAGTCTGTTGCCAAACCGATAAGTGTTCACTGGAAAAGATGCAAACATATAGAATCATCCATGAGGGAGTTTTATGAACACCACAAATGGAAAGTCATCACATGGTTGTTTGGGTCTTCACCAGATTTTCCATCAACTTTTGGAATATCAGAAGGAAGTTTAGTTGGAATGACTGGCCAGACTGGTGAATGAAAAATAGGATCATTAGTTAACCGAGACAAGTCTGGGAGATCCAGAGTTGCAAGGAAAGGTAGTTGTCGGTTAATTTGTGGATGATATTGGTGCGGCATCAGAACACCAGTAGGACCATAAACTAGGTTAGGTGGATAGTTGCAAATAGTAGGTTCTCCTACATACAGTTGTTGTTGGCCAGGATAAGCAGGATTCGATGGTGGATGAGAAACATTTTCATAACCCGGTGGGTTTTGAGCATTATAGACCGGGTGATTTGCTTGCCCATGAGGAGGATAAATATTTTTCCCTTGAGAATGGTAAGGAGTAGATCCCAGAGGTGGATATACATTAGACCCATGAGGAGGATAAGACTGTGGTCCCAGAGAACTCCAGGTGGTGTTTGGGATGCCGCCCGGATAAGGTTGTCCGTAAGATGCTCCAGAAGGAACATGATTTGATACTCCTCCTAGTGGATTATGAGATGAGTTCCCCGCAACGTGGGGTTGAATAAAAGTTCCTCCTGAAGATACTCCCCAGGATTGTGAAGGGTTTCCAGCAAACGAAGGTTCCCCCCCTGCCAGTGATGGATTTATGACCGGGGTATGACTGGAAAATGAAGGCTTCCCTCCAGGAGGAGCATGAAAATTGGATTGTCCCCTGGGAGGGGTAGGCCTACCATAGAATGGTAGTCCTCTAGGAGGGAAAGGTTTGTTAGATGGTGGTTTCCCTCTAGTCGTTTGTGTTTGACCAGCAGGGGTCTGCATTCTCGGCTGAAAATATGTCCTAACAAAATCATGTGGAACATGTGGAGCTATAAAGTAAAAGCTTGTAGAAATGGGGATAGGGATTGAAGTGCCTTGGAGATGAGTAGAGGTGATGAGTCCAACATTAGGATTGACTTGTGCTGGTGTAACAGTAGATTTAATAACCTGATCGACTGGGTGATTCATGGTTTGACCGGATGGTCCTGTTTCACTAGGAGGGTCATGAGTATGAAAGGGTTGTCGAAAGGATTATAAATGTTCATAGAGATTGCATCCCGATGAATTCCTCCATACAGAATGAGCAGGTGTGGGATTAGTATCTACTGTGGTGCTAGGACAAACATGAGTCCTATACTTGTCACCAAAGATTGGTTTTTTGGATCCCATATATGTTTCAGTAAAAATCCTCTCCAGTAATCGTGGGACCTCTTCATTTATGATGTTCCCAAGGGATTCTAAACAAACTAAAAGTGGTTCAAGAGGGGTTACCGACATAGATGTTGTGGGATTTTCAACCGTAACCAAAGCACCTTCTGAGTTATCTAATGGAGGAGTAATAACACTTCCAACGTCGGATTGATTTTCTACCTCTCTATGGTAGTTGTCTTATAGAGGGTTAGGAGGTAAGGGTTGATAGCCTTCCAGAGGAAGCCCTTGCATCCTACATGATCGACGAAGACCTTTATCATCTATAGGATCAATTTTGGAGAATAATAGAACACACTGAAAATCTAGGGCCAACTAACAAAAAGAAACAACATACGCTAATAAAATCTAGGAATCAACCAAGAAGACAAAAATTCTCTTGATGATCGTACTAGTTTGTGATGAAATCCAACGTCGTGTGATCAAGTTGAGAAGGGGATAGTATATTGTGGAATAGTTACAATGGTGACCTGCTTAACGGACTTTCACCTTGGTGCAAGCTTCCATGCAGTAATTGTGGATTTACCCTCCAAGGAGCTCGAGTGAGTTTGACCAATGTCTATTCCAGGTATAGTGAAACTTCCCTTCATTGTCACCTTATGTAAGTACCTAAATATTATGGCAACTAAAGACACCAATTCACAGTGAGTCCCTGGGAAGGTACAGTCGACAGTCTGATTCGAAATGTATGGGCAGGATAACAAGTCCGAAATCAACCCGAGAGGCTCCCACACATAATTGTGGGTATACCTTTGAGTGACCCCCAATATACGATCCGACCACTACAAACAGTTGAACCATGGAGGGATAAGCTCCGTAATTCGCCCAATGCGACCTTGTGCATAACCCCTGTGTGAGAGGGGGATCCCAGAAAACCAATATGACAATTGGATTTGACTCTCCCTAGCTCAAGATACTAATGTTTGTTTTGAAAACTTTGGAGAGTTGTACTCACAACCTAATCCAAAGTGCTAACCCTAGTCTACTATTGGTGTAAGATCCTAAAAACAAAAGTGTTCTAGATAATTTTTAATTAGCGTTCGTTTTACAACTGTTCTTTACTCAAAGGGTGCATGAAAGTGAAATTGATGGAATGATGGCTCAAATTCCCAAAAAATGCATGAAAGATGATAAGAAATCATTTATTTTCAATGAACGCCTATTTAAGGGAAAAAGAAAGAGTCATTTTCACTATCAAACACTAATATGGAATGTCCTCAATCAATTGGTTCTCAATTGAATCCAATGCAATGCTAAAACATGTCAGAAACGCCTTCTAGTATGCAAACCAATCACTAAGATGTATTTTTTTCGTTTGTATGTGAATGATGATTAATTCAATGCAAAACAAATTCTCCTTCCAACTATCCTTTCAAAACAAGGAGATTCAGATAAGCATAAGCAAATTTCGCACAAACAACACACCCTCTTGCTGTGATTGAAACAAGAAGCAAAGAGAAAATAAAAGATAACAAAGAAAATTAAACAATTCACACAAAAGAAAGATGTTTGAGAACAATGACCTCAAAAAACCAAATGAGATGATTCACAGATTTCTGATGCCCTTCACCAGAGTTCCCGCTCGGTCGGATAAGAGAGAAGAAAGCAGTGGACTAATTCCAAGTTCTCAATAGCAGAAAAAATCAAAATGAGGAAGAAGGCCACAAAATTTGAACAACAAAGTGCTTATTTATTAGAAGGAAGGATGTCAAACGCTAATAGGAAGAAGCATTGAATCACAAAGAATCTCAGCAAGTGAAAAACAAAGATTGGATCTCAGAAAATGCAATTCTGGAAAAGATTTTTTGGAAAGAGAGGTTGGTGCTCTGGTGTAAGGGGCACCAGAGAATTATAACATTATGTCTAAGACCAAGGGGGAGCGTTGGCACCCTGCTACCATGGTAGGGGAGTGTTGGTGTCCTAAAACACAGAAAATTGTCCAAAAAACCCTAAAACTCAGTTGAATTTTGGCATTCAGAGTATGTGTGATGGAAATAGGATTCAATAAATATATGAAATCAAACATACGGGGTGAAAAATGTCTAAGAAGAAAAAATGGAAAGACAAGGTCTATGAGGAAAAACAAAATTGAAAGTTTTGATTCGATCCCCAGCAGAGTCGCCAATTTGTGTTGAAGGAAAATCTCCCTGTGGACAGGTAGATCTCCTCTTGAGAGCTAGACTCTTAACTCTTAAGACATAATATGATTATTGTGGAAACTTACTTCCTTTTAGGTCTAGATAAACTAATGTGTGAGGAGGAAGGAGAAAATAAGTACCTTTTTTCAGTGTTTGTCCCTGCACGGTCCGAGTTGAGCTCTAATCTTGCGCTCTTCGATGAGCCCTGTAGACAAACAAAAGTACAAAAAACTTCCTACTCTATTGATATTAGTTTGAAATAGATCTATCTATTAGAGAAGAATTCATGTGAGATCAAACACAGAATTGAAAGAAACATGCCAAGCATATTATATTAATGAGAACAACAAAGAAGAATGCTTACATCCATAGATGCAAGTGTAGCAGCTTCGTTAAGTCTTCCTCATCAGAACCCTTGCTCAAACAGTCCACACACTGAATGTTGATGTTCTGAAAGACACCTTCTTCATGATACCATAGGTTGGATGCTTCACAATACTTTCTCCCCTTTTCACCATGAGAAAGCCTGTTTAAATAGGCTTGGAGAGGCCCAACTACTTGAGATATATTTTGGGTAAGTTGAGGATTTTCCTCCTCCAGTTATAGATCTTCCCTAAGATCATGGTTTGACCAAGGATTTGAATCCAACTTCCTTCATATATTGAGGGTATATTTCCCTCATTCTTCTCAACAAACCAATTTTCCCCTAGAATAGGTAGCACTCCCCCAAAAGGGGCATTAGAGCATTATAACGCTCCCTAACAATGCATAGGGGGGCGCCAACACTCTTAATAGTAGTAAATCTCCTCAAAAAGGGTAGATAGGGCATTATAATGCTCCCTAAGAATGTATAAGGGTGCTCCAACACTCCTAACAGTGGTATAGGGGAGCGTTCTCCTTTCAAACTCAATTTTTAGTGGTTCTTTCAAATGGCAAGAGATTCATAACCTTGTTAACCCATTGCTCTTCTTCCAAATCAAATGTTTGAGGTGTCCTAAGTATCCCTGTCATGTTATTAGAGGCATGACATAGGCAAGAAGGTGGTATGATTTTAGGAACACCTATACACTTGCAGTCAAGATGCAACACATGCGACACTTGAAATGACGACACTTGCGACACTTGTGAAGTGAGTAATTTTGAGGTGTAACATCTAGCCACTAAAACTTTGTGCTAAGGATGCCAAAGTTATCCTTGAGGAAGGGTGCACTTTTCTAGATGGTTTTGGGGATGAAATTATTCTTCAATAAAAATCCCTAATTTGCATGTACGACAACAGTGACGTTTTTCTCTTTCTCTTGTGAAAGATTCTCTCTTCATCTTAGCTCTGATACCATGTTAAGGTTTAAGCTATTATTAGGTTTCTTTTCATTTCACTAGATAACCATATCATAAATAGGATCATTGTGAAATACACAATCACAAGAGACACATCATTTATCCTGGGAAACCCTCATGGGGGAGAAAACCCAACAAAAAATTCCTTAATATAGATAGCCA
>SNQJ01S0109631.1:5036-15896 GCA_010110895.2 Picea sitchensis
TGTGGATGCAATCAAACTAGTAGACGTAGTAATATCGCCAGTCGCCATTCCTCAGCACTTGGATCAGTTTAATATCATAAAGGCCATTAAGGATGTTGGAATTGAAAATATAAAGGTATATACACCACTATACACACTATGCCTTTTTAAAATATGCTCATCAGTAAATCGGATATACTTAAAATATGTGCCTCTTATAATTCGTTTTATAAGATAAATAACTCTTAAAAACTGAACCAGGCTAGTCGCCATGGCTTGTCTTCATATTTAAATGCTTTTAAAGCCTGCGACGATGAGGGATTTCAATTAGATCTTTTTTATATCTATATCCATTATTGTAAATGGTTGTTATTTTCATTTTTTTAAGCAGAGGTTCGTACCCTCAGAGTTTGGCAATGAGGTCGACAGTGTAGAAGCTCTCCCTCCTTTTCAGAGAGTTTGTGGCGATAAAAAGAAAATTCGCAGCGCCATAGGAGGGCATTCCATTCACCTTCTTTTCTGCAAATACTTATGCCTCGTATTTTGTTGATTATTTCTTTCATCCCCGTCAAAAACGACAGCCAGAGGAAGTTGTCATCTATGGGGATGGTCTCNTGAATGGAGGTCTTATTGTCAGCTTCTCTATTTCCAATGTTATATATGTTGTCATATCCAAAGTATTTGATCATATATGGTCTTTTTGAATCATATATTTTCTTATGCATTGGTCGAAGGTGGATTAACGCTAGCATTAGTTCGAATGTTTGGTTTAGCATTTTCTGCTAGATAAATTTATTTCAATGTTTTATATGCTACCATATCCAAAATTTGGCTTTCGAATACATTCTCTACTCTTCGAACTATTGTTACATAAATTATAATAATTTTTTTTGGATACGTGCCACATTTCATTTTTTTCTTAAATGTTTATAGAACATTTTTGACAGACTTAAATGTTTACCTAACATGCTTGGCATCGTTGAATGTTTACTTAGCAGACTTGTTACAATACATTTTCTTCCGTTTTATTTATTTATATGCTTCAGCACCATTGCTAGTTCACTGGTTCATGCTTGTTTTTCGCATCTCCATTGATTTCTTAATTGAGTGTTGTTGTTGTTTGTGTTGTTGCAGTTTGCATGTTTGGGGTTCCGCAACCGTGATTGGAACTACGTCATTCCTGGTGGGCTGGTTGTTGCTTACTTGTTTGTTCGCTGTGTGTTGTTTATTTTTGTTTGATTCAACTTTGCAGGGTTCGGGTCCTGCGGCTGCAATTTGGCCTTTTCGTGCTTTTTAACTCGGTTGTTATTTGCTACTTGTTTTTTTTTGCCTAGGGTTTTCAATGTTGAGATGCTGCATCTGCACTTAGATTTGTTGTTACATTCTTTTGCAATGGACTCTCCATAAAATACTATTAAGATAAAATAACATACAAAAAAAATTGCAGTCGATGTAAATTGCATCTCTTACGCGTTAAAGCAGAGTTTGTCGGCCTGAAACTATATTTCATAGCTCGCGATGTTTTTTCCATGGTTTATGTCTTACTATGGTTTCATAGTTATGAGAGTAAGTTTTGTTGTGTGAGCGATATAGTTGTTCTCTCCTTTTTTTCCCTCTTGTAAGTTGCGTTTCTTGTTCTATAGTTTCTCACATTTTTGTGGTCATTTCGACCCACTGTCGTTCGATTGAATACTTAACCACTTTTATGGGTGCAACTTCGTGGATAGGTGCTATTGAACTATGGCAGCTCGTGTTCGGTGTATACATCTTGCACCCATAACTTTTGTGCTCTACAATTCGACCCCACACTCCTCGAAGTCACAACCGTGCCTCTGCCTGCGATGAGTTTATCTATCCTACCTACCTTTCCATACTTAGTCGAGTTTTCAAAGTTTGGCATGTTGACGCGTTTCCGTGTTTAGAAAATTTAAAAGCATTTGTCGCTCCCGTCCATCCCCGCTACCTTCCGCCTTTCCCAATAGACATTAATTATGTTTCGAAAAGTCATAACCAACGAGACACCTTCGAAAATATTGGCTTTAATAAGCGGAAAGATCGAGAACATCTCCCATTAAAATTAATAGACATGCGAATATTATGGGATATGGTAATTTCTTTTGCCTGCATTTTTAATTTGCAAAAAAAAAAAAATTGGATCTTTTGGTTTTCTTAAAGGCTTCCGCATAGTGCATGAACGTGTTACCCACAAAGGCCTTGACGTCATGTCCCTCTTTAATATGGTGCATATCTTAGATGTCAGATTTGAGAATTTGATCAGATATGGGAATGTTAATACGCGCTATTAGTCRGTATTCAATGTAGATATTCGAAAATATTGGCATTAATAAGTGAAAATATCGAGAACATCTGTCATTAAAATGAATTAACACAAAATATACGGAAGATCATCCAAAGTTTMTTTTAAATACTTGTTGTCATTTSTCTCTATAACCAAAGAGTTGTGCTTTAGCATGCCTTCGTTCTAATGGTCCTGGTCATGGACATGTAAGACAACTTAGAGATGCGATTGAGGACCAGATGAAAGAAGAGAGACTGGTTTTATGTGACGTGAGCTTTGAATAAARAAAAAAACACYCTGTTATCCAACAGAAACTCAGAGAGGAGGAAAAAAAAGGAACAAGTATCTTCTGGTTGGTGTTCTCCCTGTATTTGATGCTTTGCTTGGTTGAAAAGGATTCGTGGAGATTTGTTTGTTGAACTTTTTTGTTTTCTTGCTGGGAGTTGTAATGAATATTTAGATCACATAGAAAATACTTCTTCATTGAAGTATATAGTTTCTTCCAACAACACCGATTTGACAAGTGTATCGATTTCTGCAGATCGCATAAGAATTTATCTTCCTCGGGGGCATCGAACTTACCGTGGCCTGCAAAATGGTCTGTGATGTTTGTAAACGATGCGAAATATTACTCCATTTGTGAATGTAACCAGAGGCGGGTAACATAAACTATATGGGTGGATAAAACAACATATTATGACTACAAAAGTTTCCATTTAAAAGTTTGGTGAGCTACTTCTGGGTGTGGTAACCGACTTGACAGAAAGCCATGTTCTTTGTGAAAGTTTGTTCGGTTTCCTCTAGATGTAGTTGCAGACTCCACATATTTTGCGTCACCTCCGAACATTCCAAACCTTTCTGTGGGCCGCCATATTTTCCACCACTATGATGAAAGATATATTATGATGTGATCTGCAACATTTGATACACTTTCTAAATCTGTGTTGATGCGTTCTGCAACATTTGATACACTTGCTAGACCTGTGCTTCCCGAATAAGACATGTACTTTAACAAAATAACATTTTGCAACTAGCTTACACGTTCCTTCCAATTTACTGTAATAAAACAAATAAGTTCAACATACAAATCTTCAAGAAAGATTTTCAACCAAACATATGATCGAATACAGGGAGAATAGCAGTTAGAACATACTTGAATTTTTTTCCCTGTCCCATAGCTAATGTCACATAAAATGACTCCCTCGACTTTGAGTTTGGCTTGGATCACATTTCTAAGTTGTCTTGGATGTCAATGGTCAGGAACATTGCAAGGAAAGCACCTTAAACCTCAAGTTTTCGATGGCAGAGGGAAATTAATACTTGACAAACAATGGAATGTTGAATAACCATCCATTGCAAGAAGGCCATATTTGGAAGAGACAAGATATTCAAAAAATGGGGATAGATCTAGTTCGCAATACCAATTAAGTCCAAGACCAGAAATTGATATTCAACTTGTTTTTTACGAATAATTTCAATGTAGATATTTTTTCTGCCAATGGAAGGCCAAATTGCAATCATTGTGGCAAATAATCTCTTCTGTATTTTGTAACCCATATTATTTGAATATAGAATCATTATAGTTTTTTTTTTTAAAAGTGCTTTCCAATCTCTGGTATTTCTTTTAATTTTATTTTGTACCTTTTTTCCCTGTGTGTTGTTAAACATGGACAATAAGATTTTCTTTCTACTCATCACTACTTCAATTTAAATAAAAGGATACTCTGTTCGTTGCTTACATTTTACATTGAAGAATATTTTTTCATAGGCCATACTTGTGTGGCGCGAGCCCTATACTTAAAGAAATAAATTTGAGGACCTGCCCTACTTTCATTCTTTGGGTCCTGTAAATAGAATCAATTAATGACTTACAACAAGGCATCTCAAGTGTTGATGCAATGTTCCTATTCAATATCTTGCATATATTGCAGCTTCTTCTATTGGAATAAGTATAAAAACTTCCTCTTGGGAAAAAATTAGCCAATTATCTGGCCACCGAGTCTCGGGTTTGCGGTATTCAACAACTATGTTCCGTGTTTCGTCATATACATCTTGCAATCAAAGAGCTTCTGTGATCTGCAACTTATGCTTTAACTAGTGATAACTCACCAGGGGTTTGAGAATCTTCACATTAATAAAGGAAAGACTGAAGCTGCCTTAATTAATTAAATTACACCAAATTTTCATTAAATTTAATTTAATTTAGATATTAATGTTTATGGAGAGTCGACGTTTGCTCATGTCATTGCAAGGAATACAAGATGAATAGATGATAAGGAGTTTATATCGTTGAAACCACAATGCAATATCATGTTTCTTGTTGCGTGATATACATCTTGCAGTCAAAACGCTCGTGGTTTCAACGAAATTTGCGAACTGAAGAGCATCCCACAAACTGGGAGATCATTTGCATTTGAAATAGAAAAAATCCATTGATATATATTACTATGGATACTATTCAAATAAATATCAAAACATTCTCCAATAATACATATTAATATGAATACTATTAAAATATATATCAAACCTTTCTCTTGGCCAATACTTAGCCAATTATCTATCCACTAGGCCCCGTGTTGGCGGTATCCAACACGTATGTCCTTTGTTATGTCATATACATCTTCCAACCAAAGAACTTCAGTGATCTGCAGTTTATACTTTTACTAGTAAGAACCCACCAGGGGTTCGAAAACATTGCCATTAATAAACAAAAAAAAAAGGTTTTTCGACTGTTAGATACTTATCCCTTTTCCCCTTTTTGTTTTCTCGTCCATTATCGCTTTCTGGTCTTATACTTACTCATCTTTCTATGATCGGCGGTTGCAAGATTCGCAGGATGACATATATTCATCTCGATCTCTATCTTCATATGACGAATCCGATCAGCCGTTGTTCCTTTGCATAATTAGTCAATTGTATGGTCGCGGTTGCCGAGATGGTGCATACGAAGTCAGGTTTTCTTCTTCCCGCCTGTTATCACTTACTGGATATATACTTAGTCGCCTTTCTATGATATCTGATTCCAGGGTTGGCGGGCTAAAATGTCTTCATCTCCATCTATATCCTCACATGACGAATCCGACCGACCGCTGTGACTTTCCATACTTTGCCAATTTTATGGCCGTCATTGTCAGATTGGCGCTTACAAACTTGATTGTTTATTGTTCCGTTATATACATCTTGAACTCAAAACATCCACGATCTACAATTCCACCGCGGGTTCCTCGTATACATTAACTTCATTAAAATTATCTATCACTACCTTCCATCCTCACCAACTTCATGTCCTTCCTGATATACATTACCTATGCTCTTACTAGTGATAAATGGACACACTGGTACAAAAGAATTAGCACTCGCTGCTCCACTATATACAAATTGAAAACCAGACTTCGACATTGTCCCCTCTTCTGAGTTACACATTATGCATTGAAATGTTCTGAACTATACAATTTCACCATGGGTGCCATGCGTCCTCTAGAGAAACCTTTTGACCATATTTTGGATCCTCGCGTTGGCAGGTTGACGAAAACTCCAAGTCCTAGTCACTGTTTCCTATCCTGCCCATCCCCGTACTTCTTTCCAGTTATGCAACACCAAAGGTTTAATACTAGAACAACATCATGCAAAAAGCGTAAAAAAAATGTTATTAATAAGAAAAAGTCGGGAAAACCAACCATCCCTAGAGAAGTTGTCCAGAAACATGCAAAGAAGATCTTGCTTAGTGAAAGCAAGTCTCAGCTAGCGTTTCTGTGTTCCATACTTGCACACTTTTTCGATTGTGGATTACTAGATTGAACGCCTCAAAATTGTGTTTCGAATTTTCGACGAATTGCAAAGAGAGCCCGAAGCTCCGCACTATACAATTTGTCCACAGGAATGTATAAAAACTCTTAATTCTCTCCCCCCCCCCTCTATTATCCCTTTCCGGGTCTATATTTAGTCGCAGCGATATGATCATGGCCTCATGGATTCGCAAATTGGCAACTCTTTATCTATATATTCACACCATGAGCTCGACCGACCGTGGTCCCTTTCGATACTTAGCCAATTATGTAATCACCGGGTCTCAGATTTGCGATATCCAACACATATGTCCCTTATTCCCTCATATACATCTTGCACCCAAAGAACTTCCGTGATCTGCAATTTATGCCTTTACTGGTGAGAACTCAGCAGGGGTTCGAAAGGATTTGCATTAATAAGCAAATAGTAGATGTTCTTCTCTGAGATACTTAGTGTTTTTTTGTTGTCTTCTTCTCGTGTATTATTGTTTTCTAGTTATATACTTAGTCGCCTTTCTATGATCGCAGGTTCCAACGTTGGCGTGTTGACATATCTTCATCTCCATCTATATCCTCACACGAGGAATTCAACCGACCACTATTCCTTTTCATACTTAGTCTATTTTATTGTGACATCCCAAAAAGAAAAATTATTTTTGGAATTTAAAATTGCTGGAAATTCATTTCTATTTTTGGTAAATTTGAATTTGAATTTTTTTTTCCATTTATGGCAATTCCGAATTTCAAATTTGATAATTGTAATTAATTATTATGACTATTGGGCAAAGACCTGATTTGACCCAACTAACTAATTGACTTTGACACTTGTATGAAAACAGAATATTTTATATTGATTACAGGAGGACAAATGGAACAACCATGTTAAATTTAGCTGACCATGATTCCATGAGTGGGGAACATGTTGGAACTACCCCTAGGTTGGTTTTTATAAGTGGAAAATCAGTGATTTGGCCATTGGTAGTCCCTAAAAATCAAGGATTTAGAAAGCTGCGAAAATTCCCAAGGGAGGGAAAAGACCTGGGCAAATTGATAAATAGCATATGTGAGGATGCAGAACGCTGCCAAGTATGCTGGGAAAATAGACTATTGTTTTTCCTTGTTGTTATGAACACTACTGTGTGAGTGTTTGGCAAGAGGAATTTGCTGGAACTGAAAGATATTTCTGAGGATTTTTTTCCAAGTTCGTCCTCATGGATTCATGGTCAGGCAAGGGGGTGAATCGGGCAAGTGATTTTGGCTGCCTATTCTACGGTTGGGAGGAACATGGTTGTTCCCTTTGTCTTTCCACCAACTAAATTCAGATATGTTGATCCACTCCTTCTCTGTTTTGAATGATCATTTATACTGACGAATTGTATATGTTAATTCTGTATCGAGGTAATACTATGGATGAAATCTATTGTATAATTTTCCATTTACAGTAATATGATAAACTGTAGTAGCATAGCAGGATTATCTGTCATAAGGACAATGCTAATACTGTGATGAATGGACTCATAAAACGATTGAGGATTTCATCCATGATAGATGTAGAATGGAAATAACAAACTATTTTATGGGACACTGTGTAAGGGACATAGCAAGATTAAAAAAATTATTGATTGATATAATACAACAGTATAAATCTGGGTTAACAGATTAACTTTTGGGCGAAACTGTAGGATTGACCTTACATGTTTAACTATAGGCATCGATCGAAGCCTGTACCTGCATCATGGTTAAATATGTATCTTTTAAAGGGAACTTTGTCTAATCGGTACTAAGACTCCCCACCAACTATATACTATACTTGAATAAGAAGATTAAATTCCTATACAATATGTAGTTTATGAACATGTTCCAATAGTTGTTTTCTTTCGAAAGAAATTGGGATCTATATATATTTTATACACACAGTCACTTCACTGTAGAAACTTTCAGCTAGTTTAAAAGTATGCAGATATATAAATATATATATAGATTATATATAAAAAAACTGTAACAATTATATGCATACTCCTATGCATAGCTTTATCCCCTTGAGGCCAGGATGAACTATCCATGAATATTTAGGTTAACTGTTATAACATCTATGTATCTACGAAATCATGGTTCTGGAGTAAGAACGACAAGTATAGTATAATGGTTATAATTTTACTGTATACCTTTAATAACCAGTTATTACAACTAGAATTCCCTTATCATACACAACCCTCCGAAAACGAAAAAAAATGATATTTCAAGTAACCTCAAACGTAATTCGGAAAGTCAAATTACCTACTAACATTTAAAGAGAACAAAAGGGGTACATTCTGTAACCATATCCCACTTTACGCTATAGACAAAATTCACCACAGTAAAATTAAAGGATTAAAGCTATGGAAATAAATATAGATTACAATACGAGACCTTGACAGATATAAGAACATGATTTTATTGAATTCTAAGATTAAATGTTTAAACAGACCCAGTACGCTCGAAGAGAGAAACCAATCCATTTTCCCTCCAAGTTGATGGTCAACTCTGGGAGTAAAAGTATAACTCTGCTTTAAACCCTATTACACAATACTGGACTTTTGAGGGGCCTTTCCCTTAATTAATCTATGAAGTTACAACAATAGCAATACGACCATCTTTGAAATCTGATAACCTACTTTACAATTCTGAATCTTATCTACGCCCAGGAAGTTAGGCTATTCACCAAGAGCTTAAAGAGGAACCCGAGTACCTTTCTTGTGCAAGGCGTGGTCCAACACCAACATAGTAACCCTGCAAACCTACAAAGGATGAGACATGTTTTCCTTTATTAAGGACAAATCTTAATTGAGAAATGGATCTTATAAATAACGAAAATACTTCTGTAAGAAAAAATACTTATCTCGCATGGGCGTCAAGCGTTGCCAGCCTTTAACCGAGTCGGCGATGCCCGGGGAGAGGAGAAGTGAGCTTAAAGACCTGATGGGTACCCTCGCAGCAAAAGGCAAGGGCCCATCATTATATTTGGTCACAATTCTCATAAAATGCCAATTCTCATAAACAAGTAAGAAATAATAACAATACTATAACCTTGCAGAATCGAAAGAATGGAATAGGTGATTGCGTAATATGCAAGTCTTTAGATAGATTAATACAATAGTGAAACCATTTTTAATTCTTTTACCAAATGCCAAGTTGTGAAAGGGTTTTGGTACGCATACTATAAAGGGTACTAACAGGAGAGAAGAATAGGAAACAAAAGAACGAAAAAAAAGAAAAAGCGTCATACCATTATAGTTACAGACTTAAACAGTGACTGCCGTAAGTAACTTGCAAATAAGTAAAGATACACATTTTTACTGGAGGGTAATTACATACATTCGGAAGGGAGAAAGTACAGTATCGACCACCATTGGATTGGGAGGTCTACCAGGCAGTAGGTTTACTTGAAAATGAAACCCTGTATGGACAGGACCTCTGAAACGTAGAGGACCCTTATAAAAACTCGGAAATATTTTTTTTGTTGCCGAACAAAGTATAACACACAGACTATAGTGTGGGGTTTTCCTTTTTACCCCATAGGACCTTCCTTTCTTATCGACACTTTACTAGGGTATCGGTCATGGATGCAGGGAAGAACAAGGATAACTCCTACGAGTAACGAGAATGCCCTATACTCGTTTATCTGTGTGCATCACCGAAAGTGGACTATTATAAGTCAGAACACATGAGTGACTTGCAGGAATTCTTATAGAGGATAAATGGTTGAGTAATTTAGCAGAACAACTTGTTACTTGTTCGATGGGAGTCGACCAGACCATTCCCGATTATTATTTCCACCACTGCCAAAACGACCCTGCCCACGGTACACCTACCAAACCAGAATCCTTACGACCATCAGTGGAGAATTATCGTAGATGGGCATAGGCATGAAGGAGAACATAACCATATTCAAAAACTATAATCTAGGATAGTAAAAACTTACCAGAGCAACAACTCTTCATACAGTTCCGCTGGGTAATGTCTTTCCGAACCATCGATATGATTCCTGGAAGAACAAGAATACACAGAGTCTCTCGAAAGAGCTCGATAATGGGCTAGTAGGACGTTGAAAAACCCTAGGAAGAACTTTAATTACTTGCTTAAATGCCGAAGGTACGAGGGACAAGGGAGACATGTGATGAGGACCAAGTTGGCATTACCAGAATTGGCGAAATTTCCAGGTGAGGGTTTTCGAAAAAATTGCATACATAGAACTACCATTAAATGGTATATACAAACCTTAATTATCTCTGGCAGTCGACTGGCGTTTCACATCGAGAAATGGCAGAGTAAGTTAATACTTCAAGTCCCGAGCAAGTGGAATATTGGTACACTATAAATGTATTTGTTACCATAAACCTATCGTTAGAAAGGCTTACTGAAGTACTGTCTAGTTAAGACGAAGATCGTTAAAGGAAGTAGTTACTCAACCTCTATTAAGGAACAAGCTCGGAGTCGACACTAAAACCCTAGTTACCACTGTGGTTAGACTTGAAACCCGATCTTATATACGAGTCGGGTGAGTTAAATATTATGGACTGTAATTCCTAAGTCTTTTATTATGGACTGTAATTCCTAAGTCTTTTATTATGGACTGTAAATCATCGATTCCGTAGCGGGTCACCGTGGAAAACCTTCTAACCATGGAAAGTTAAATTGGTATAGGAATGCAAGTTGTTCCATCAATACAATAATAGGAAAGAAGGACCTTTCTTTCAAAATAAATAAATAAGAATGAACTGGGAGGGATATATCCCATACAATTTTTTTTTTATATGG
>SNQJ01S0109631.1:31628-43784 GCA_010110895.2 Picea sitchensis
GGAATACTAAATTCTGCATGGATACCACATGTACTTCAACTTTCTACCCATGTGTCTGCACTCGGTTGCATTTATTCCCATTCCAACCTGGCGGGGACTACGCTTCCATGCAACATTTGTTCTAATAGAATTTGAGGTGTTTTTTCTAAGTATTTTAATGAGTTTTTATTTTATTTTATAAATTTATTAAAAGTAATAAATAAATTTAATTTTTTTTTGTTGATGATGTTATTGGTGATTATCATTTACCAAGAATAATCTAATTTTAAATTAGATGGTCAATTGATTTTCTTTGAAGTCTTGTTTTTATCCTCTAAAAAATTCATAGCAATTTATAAAGTATTTTTCATCTACTTAAAGTAATACTATTTCTTCATCATTAATTAAAATTTAGGTTAGTTGTATTATAATGGTAAAATATTAACATAATATGTATTTTTTTAATATGAAAGGAGAAATGTCATAGAAAGTGGTTGTGGAGTACTTAAACATGCTTCCCAATCTAAAGTATAAAGTATTAAACCATATATTACATGGGAAAATATTTAGATTAAAGATATAATTAATTCACCAATATAAGTTAATGGATTTATCATGGATTGGGAGAAATCAAATCCCTAACACAAAAACCAGTGGTTGTGGAGTACTTAAACATGCTTCCCAATCTAAAGTATAAAGTATTAAACCATATATTACATGGGGAAATATTTAGATTAAAGATATAATTAATTCACCAATATAAGTTAATGGATTTATCATGGATTGAGAGAAATCAAATCAACACAAAACCTTTTTTAGAGTGAAAAGCATGAGGAAAGCGTTTTATATATATATATATATATATATATATATATATATATATATATATGTCATGTGTCAAATCTAAATCAGTCAAATTGGGCATGGAAGGAGTTACATTTAAGTTACGTAAGTCCCTCACAACAACAAACCATTGAAATGTTTAAACCGTGAGAGTTTTTTCTTCTCTCTCTACTTAAGGTGGCCACTAAAATATTTTATTTATGGTTGACATTGATTTTTTTTTGTTATTAATAATTTAATGTTTGGTTTGTATGCACGATTGAGTTTTTTTTATTATACCTTTTTTTTATGTCACTTGTCAACTCCATGTTAAGCACTGAAGTAAGTACACATTTCCCTCATACTAGGATGTAGAAAGAAACTATGACCTTAGACCTTAGAATCCTCAAAGACTTATGTTCTAGAATACTAATGACTATGAACATTGACAAAATGAAGGTTATGATAATTAAATCCAATAAGATCATGTATGATACATCTATTTATGACAACAATAGGTTGAAGAAAGTTCCTTTGTACAAGTATATAAGAATTGATATTCATCCCAAGCTCAATTGGAACTATAGCATTGAGAAAAAAAAAAGTTGAAGGTGAAAAGATTTTTATGGGCTTGAAAATAATTGTAAATTAGCACACCTTTGGCTAAGGGATAAGAAAAATATCCTCTTTGAGACTCTTTTCACTCCTGTTATCCCATATGGAGTTGAATTTTGGGGATACAATATCTCTCGAGAAGAGAAATATAAATAAAATCCAAAATAATTTTATAACTTATAATGTAAAAATTAAGGGCAATACAACCTATTCTATTCTCCTCATAGAAGTGATCATTTCCCCCATTGATAGCACATATATGATTGGGTACTTAATGTAAAATAACTATATAAACAACATGGATGACAAGAGGCTACCTAAAATTTCTTCAAACTCTAGCCAAAATCACCACGCCTCAAGCGAGGATGACGTAATGATGCAAAGACTTGTGTAAATCATTAGAGAATAAAAGAATAAGAAGTTATTTTGCAAAATATGGATGAGATTAAAAATATTGTCCTGGCTAAATTTAAGGATAAAAGAAAATTAAGATATTATAAGAAGGTGGTTGACCCTAATCTTGAAGATCAAAAGTATCTCTCTATTTCTACTAGTGTAAATAAGAGAATCAATATTGATACAATAAGAACTAATTCTCATGAAATATATAGTGAAACATGGCATTGGATAATATCCAAAATACCATGGAAATAAAGAATATATCACCTTTGTGACACCAATAGGGTTGAACATGAAAATAACTTTCTCCTAAAGTGCTCTGTGTATACCCAAATTAGATCTCAATTTCAAAATATTTGTCACAATACCAACCTTCCTGACCTTCTAAGTGACCAAAACTATAAGGATCTTGGAACACTTCTCCTAATTATTTTCAAGCATCAAAATAACATTTTTAAGAAATCCAAGTAATTTCTTACCTTTCTTAAGGTCCAATAGACCAATTTGTGGGATTTGAATGCTTTTTTGTTATTAATAATTTTTTTGTAAATGCCACCTGTTAGCTCCATCCTAAGCATTGAAGTAATTACACATCTCTCTCATACTATGATATAGAAAGCACCTATGGACGAAATAAGAAATCTTTAACTTTCAATTACTTTATATATATATATATATATAAAGTTGATATAAAAATATTTTAGTGAAGGTGGCATTTGAACTTCTTTTTTGTTAACATACATGTTTAATTCCATGTGCTAAATCGACGTTGAGCACGAAAGGAATTACACATATCCCTTTTAGTGCGATAGAAAGTGCCTCTCTATAGAAGAAAATATGAAGGAGTAATGAGTGAAGGTAAAAGTAGCAAGTTAAGATGTAAAAATCACATTTGTGAGGCAAAACAATGTTGTGATAATTGATAAAAGAAAAGTTTATAACCCAAGCTCATAGATGTAGAATGAAGCATAGGGAACATAGACCATGAGGATTTTCACATTAGCATCAATGGTTTACCTAAGATAAGGAAAATGTTTTAAAATCTCTTTTTAATAATATCAACATAAATCCTTTTGAATAATATCAATGTAAATCTTTTTTAGAAAACTGGGAGTGTGAAGGTACGCAAATGCTTGAAATATCGGGATATGATACATGCAAGAAAATATGTTTATAGAAGGTATAGATCCTAAGTGGATGGGATAAATACAAATACACACCATACAGGGAGGAAGAGAAACTCGTAAGTTTAATTGCTTTGTTCACTTATGGATAAATCAGACATACGTTTAAGGAGAATGAAAATCCAAACATTTTCATAACCTCTGTGGGAAGAAAAACAATTTAATTTGTTTCAACATTGTTTCCCTAACACTCCACCATTAATGGAGAAATGAATTCTCTACAACTCGTAATTGATTTTTACATATTTCAATTTTTTCCTTTCCAAGAGGCTTGGTAAAAACATATGTTATATTATCATAAGTATCATAATAGATTAAGTCAAATTCCTTTTATTATATCTTTTGTCTTACAAAATGATGTTGTATCTTAATATGCTTCGATCTAGCATGGTACACAAGATTGTTGGCTAGTTTGATGGAAATTTGGTTATCACATTTTATAATTGTTGGCACTTTTTGTTCTTCGCCCACATCTTCAAGAATGCGACTCAATGAAACTACCTCACAAGTGGCACTGCATAGGGCTTTGTAATCAACTTCATTTGATGAGAAATAAATACTTGGTTGTTTCTTGATGCTCCATGACATGATCCGAGATCCAATTCTAAATGCATAACCTATGGTTGATTTTATGTCATCAATATTTCCAGCCCAATCTGAATCAGAATGAACTATCAACTTAACATAGTAAATATTAATATTTTTAATACCAAAATTAACATTCCCTTTTAGGTATCGAAAGATTCTCTTCACTACTTTCCAGTGGATTTCATGAGATTTAGACATGAATTTACTAAGGATGATGACCGAGTATGCAATGCCTCGCATTGAAGTGGTAATATAGTTCATACTTCCGACCAATGGTTGATACAAAGTACTGTCCACCTATGTTTTCTCATCATCACTATAAAGTTTATCATTCTACTCTAATGGCATAGACATGACCTTCCATTCATTCATATTAAACCTTCTAAGACATTCCTTTGTATATTTACTTTGTGTGACAAATGTTTTTCCATATTCTCTCCATACTTCAAGGCCTAAACAGTAATGCAATTCTCCAAGATCCTTAATCTTCAATACCTATGAAAACTATATTTTGATTTCTTCAATCAACTTAGATGTACTTCCTATTTTGATAATATCATCAATATACAAGGAAAGTAAAATAATTCCCCTTCTTATCTATGTTGATGTACAAATTAGGATCACTTTTACTTTCCATGAAACCTTTATGAGAGAAGAAAGTATCAATATTTACATACCATGATCTTGGTGCCTGTTTAAATCCATATAAATATTTCTTTAACCTACAAACAATATGCTCTTGACCTTGCTTCGCAAACCCCTCTACCTGAACAAGATAAAATTATTCCTTTAAATCCACATTTATAATAGAAGACCTAACATCCAACTGATGTAGTTTCCAATTATGTTTTGTAACTAATGAAATAATTAATGTAATGGTGTTCATCTTAGCTATAGGTCCAAAGTGTATTGACAATCCATTCCTTATTTCTTTGAATAACCTTTTGCAACCAATATATATTTATATTTATCTATACTACCATAGGCATTAAATTTGGATTTGAACAATCATTTAGATCCAATTGGGACTTTATTTTAAGGCAATTTTGTTAGTTTCCATATTTTGTTCCTCATTGTGGAATCATATTTTTATCTCATGGCATCCCTCTAGTCTTTATGTTCTTCAAATTGTTCAAAATTTAATGGTTCCACAACATTCATTACTTGAGTCATTAATGAATACTATTTATATCTTATAGGTGGTTGAGTTTGTCATGTTGACCTCCTTGTTGCTTCACCAATTTCACCTCTTCTTCTACTTTTTGGTGTATCTTCTCCTCCTCTTGGTGTTCTCTTCCTACTTGAAGTGTCCATGTTTCTTGAATATTCATCATGTTCTTTGTCTTGTTCAACCTATGCTACTTCTTTGAAATTTTCATCACAGTTAGAAGGGATTTTCCATTCATCATAACTATCCACCTTATGTCCTTCATCTCCATTCTCATGAAATAATACATCTCTACCTCAATTTTTTTTATGTGTGACAGGATCAAACATCTTATATGCTTTGTGATTAGAATTGTAACCAATAAAAATGCCCTTGATTTCTTTAGCATAAAGTTTTCTCCTATCCTCTTTGGGAACATGAGAAAATGATTTGCTTCCAAATACTCCTAGGTTCCTTACTACTGGTTTATAACCATAAAATTCTTCAAAAGAAGTTTTATGATTTAAAATTTTAGTTCGACTTCTATTTTTCAAACAAATTGTGGTACTAATTGCTTATCCAAAAAGCCATTAGAAACATTTTTACCTTTTATCATGCTCTCTGCACATTCAACTAATTTTTTGTTCTTCCTCTCTGTTACTCCATTTTGCTGAGGAGTATGAGGTACTATATATTGTTGTATAATTCCATTTTTTTTAGAATATATGATGAATTATCTTGATGTGTACTCCCATCCTTGATTTGATCTTAGGATTTTGATGTACCTACTTGCTTGTTTTCAACCATTTTTTTAAATTCTTTAAAATTCTCAACGACATCACTTTTGTTCCTCATAAAATTGACCCAATTATATTTAATGCTATCATCAATAATGATCAAGAAATGTTATGCTCCACCAAGTGATATTGTTTGCATGGGAACACAAACATTTGTATGCACTAGTTCAAGAATTTTTCTTTTTCTTTTATCTGTATGAGTAGGAAATTCTTCCCTATGCTACTTACCTAGTGCACATCCTTCAAAAATAGTTTGTTCATTCTTAAGAAAGGGAAGTCCCTCCACCATTCCATGTTTTTGAATTAGCAAGAAATCATTATAATTAAGATGACCATATCTTTGATGCCACAGTTCTTTTGTTGATATGGTTGTATATGCCAATGCTTGATGACCCTTTTTTCTCACATCAAGCTTGTATAATCATCTAAATCTGATTCACGTATCAATAATATTGTAATGATCCTATATACCTTTTACAAAACAATGCGTATTTACAAATTCAACTTTCAAATCTTGATCTACTATGGTGGAAACTGATATTAAGTTGTTCTTTATACCAAGCACATAGATGAAATTTTGAACTTATTTAACACAACCATTTGGAAAGGTTACAAACACATCACCATATCCTTTAATTTGATGTGATCGATCATCCCCAATATATATGTAAGCACCATTATTAGTCTCATAATAGTTTTCAAACCAATCCTTATTACAAGACATATGTATGGAGGCACTAAAATCAACAAACCAACCATTTGAGTCATATGTTTCCGCTAACAAGATAGCATCTAAAAGAAATAGAGTAAGATTTTTGAAATCATCATGCACCGTTTCTCCTCTATCAACAAAGTGATATGTATTCCTTCTATTTCTATGTTTGGACTCGTTATATTTCTTTTTTAAAAAATCTCTAGCATACTATCCAAGCATTCCAAAGTAAAAACATGCATTATTCCTTTTAAAATTAGCATCAATATTTAATGGTGTCATACCTTGATGTGATTGTGCATGTTGTGTCTTACCACCCTTGTTTCTTTCCCATGGCTTGCCTCTATATGGTAGTTTACCCTTTGCCAACAATGCCAAATGTGAACTTGAAGACTTGCAATTATGAGTTTTCCTTCATTCTTCTTCTTGTAAAATAATACCTTCCATTTCATCAAACACAAGATATTTTTCTCTATCTACAAGACCAGTAATAAACAATTTATATTCTTCTAACATTCCATTCAACATTTCAATTACCAAATATTTGCTAGAGATAGTTTCACCAATATGGTGAAGCTTGTCTTTCAATTCTTTAATTCTAGAAAGAATGTTATTGACATTTTCATTCTCCTTCATTTTAATTGAAAGAAATTTACTTGTTAGGAAAAAAATTCTGTGTGTATTAGTTGTTTCATACAAACATTTAAGGATTTCCCATGTCTCTATGGATGTCTTGCATCCTTTGATATGTGGAACAATATTTTCCTTCATAGACATTTTGAGAAGAACAATTTCTTGTCTTTCTCGACGCTCCCAATATTGGATTGAGTTTGGAAAGGCTTCTGGTTTGGCATCTTTTCTAGATGCATTGCACCAAACTTTTTCCCCTTCCATCAAGGTTTGAATTTTTAATTTCCAATTCACATAATTGGACCCTTTGAACTTGTTTGATTCATTCGAATACATCAATTTTCACCTCCGCCAAGACTACAACTAGGCTCTGTGACCTTTGCAAGGGTTTTCTCTTAGGTTTGGTTTCAATCTCCTTGAATGGATCTTCTTCCTCAACAGTGACTAGGGCCAACAAAAAAGTGCAAAATGACTCCCCACAGCTTTTTCTGCGTGTGGACTCCTCCTAAGCATAGATTTCACCTCTACTTGCAAGATTTAACATCCATACCTCTATCTCTTCCTCTCTACACTTCGGCTTCAATAGATCTACCAAAGCTCTCATACCAAAATACAAATACATAACACATAGGGAGAAAGAGACACTTTAGAGCTCAACTTCTCACGTTCTCACTTTGCCTCTCAGGCTTTGTTCATTTATATATAAATCAAACATATATTTTAGGAGAATGAAAATTCAAACATTTTTGTAACCTTTGTGGCCACCCAAATGGTTTCATTTATTTAGACATCATTTCCCTAACAGGGATAACTCGATATGGAGGAATTATTAAGAGGGAAGGGTTTGTTAAGGATTTCAACATATACATAGACATTAAAATGATAGGTAGATGTAATTGTAGTTCACATTATATTTTTAGAATTTAGAGTAAACTGTAATAATCTCTTGATATACCTATTTTATTTTCTTTTAGTGGAAAGGTTAAAGTTGAAGTGTTGATGCAAGCTAATGCTTGCCTAGGAGGAATTATTTGAGGTTATTAGAATATGGCGTAAAAAAATGAAACATAGAAAATCAAATTAGTTGTTGTAATATATAACTTTTAGGAACATGGAAAATGTGTATACATAATAAAAAATATTGTTCTTCTAACCGTGGTATGTTACTTCTCCTCTAAAAAATAATGCACATATGTTCCCACTAATATTGTTCCCATTAATACATCACTTTAGTATCTAAATGACATAATTTCTTGAAAGTAATTTGCACAATTGTAAATAAGAGCTACTCCTTGCACCATTATTTTTTCATATTTTTAATGCTATTTTTATATATTTTTTAAATTATTCAAGTTAGTGAAGCCCTTGAATTAAGAAGTTAAATGTTAAGATTGAAATGTTTAAGTAAACAATCATGGGATGAAAGAGTGTGTCACCTTTGTGACATTAAGAAGGTTGAAGATGAAAAACACTTTCTCTTAGATTGTCTAGCCTATAATCATATTAGATCTCATTTTCAAAATATTGATTACACTACCAACCTTCCTAATCTCTTAACTCAACAAATCATATTAGATCTCATTTTCAAAATATTGATTACACTACCAACCTTCCTAATCTCTTAACTCAACAAAATTATGGTGATCTTGGAAAGCTTCTCTTAATGCTTTTCGAGCACAGAAACAAAATTCTAAAGAATCACAAGTAATCACTTACCCTCTTATGGTTCGATAGACCAATTAGGTCTTAGTGGATGTTAATCATCATCATCATCAATTTCTTTTTGCATGTAGGTCTTGTTTTGCACTTGCACCATATAGTTTGTTAGTTATGGACCATAGCAAGACAATAAAAGGTTATGGAAAAAAAAAACCTGTGTCTTCAATATTTTTTAATTAAAAATACATATTTAAATTCTTCACATAGAGCTTTAAAATTGTGTGTAGTTTAGTTAATGATAAATAAGTAAACCATATAACCACACACACAACATATAATAATAAGAAGTTAGGAAAATGAGTGTGATTTTGTTTATGGAATCTAAATAATTAGGTTCATCACTTTAAAGCTAAAATCAAGTGAGTTAACTTATCCAACACATAGATGAAAAAAGATAGTCATACCTTCTCTATTTTTTTTTGTTTTACAAGAACATGTCAACATCATTATTGGTATCTCTTGTTAGTGAACTTAAAATAGATTATTATTATTATTATTAAAGTGCATGTATGATTTAAAAACATGTGCACTTTTTAAAAATACATATACATTATTTTTATTTGCAATAATAACTATGTAAAATTTGTTTTTAACCATGATCTAGACCCATTAATATTAGTCAAAAAAAAATAAAAAAATAATAAAGACCATATCCAATTTAGAAGAAGAGATGACATAAAAAAAATATCATTTAATATAAAGTTCTTGCTACTTAGTTTTTAGCCATGTTCTAGGTCCCATCAATGCTACCCAAAACAAAATAATGAACACCATATCCCATTTATTCCATTTAGAAAAAAAAAGTGACATGTAAAAAATACTTTAATATCAAATTCTTACTAGTACTCGCTTGAGATACTAATTACACAATTTTTTAGTTAAAAAAACAAAATAATGACCATATCCCATTTAGGAAAAAAAAGTGACATGTAAAAAATACTTTAATATCAAGTTCTTACTAGTACTAGCTTGAGATACTAATTACACAATTTTTTAGTTAAAAAAAAATGCAGAAACTTGAAAAGCTTTGCTAAATTCTTAATGCCCCACCGACATGGGTATCCTTTTGAGGGTTTCGACTACTATATCCCAGCTTTGGCCATTTTGGATATCTTTGGACGGTTTCGGATACTAATATCTCAGTTTTTACCATTTTTAAGAAAGAGGTTTAAGAAAAAAATTTCACCATATTTGATAGACAAATTGACCAGTTACATACAATTTGCCCATCAAATTTAATCCATAGTGCCACACAAGAAGTGTGGTTCCTTTCGTGCTTGATCTTGATGATTTTACATATGGAGAATGGTGTATATTTTTATCCAATGTCTGACATGTAAGCCTCGTCCTAGCCACTCAATCTCGTACACCTGGAGCGATTATCTACATATCCTTGCACATACCAAGGTTGACCCTGGAACAACCTATGGACATCGATTGGCCTCAAAGTATGTTCTCCATCTGGGCCTGAAACTATGTTCTGCACGGAGCTCCCTTGTTCTTCACGGAGCTCCCATGTTCAGTATTCTGCAGAGGATCTTTCTGTCCAGGCTGACTACAAGGCAACCCTTCATTTGGAACTTGGACTGTGTGCCGTCTTATTTGGTTTCACTGGCAACTAGGACTTGTTATTCTTTAGTCACTCTTTGATGTAGATGTTGGCGCCAACCTTTTTTAAGAAGAAAATTCTCACGAAATTATATTTGAATAATTTTTTGTTTACAGTGACTTGACAGCGATCCAAGAATGTCTTCTTTCAGGAAAGTAGTGAATACATTCCACTCGAGAGTTCAACTTACTTTACACTCAAGAGTTCTACTTCAAAAACTTACAAAGCAAGAAGACGCATAACAAAATGAGAGAGATTTCAATTCAGAAATACAAGTCAATGCTGCCAATGAAGCAGTCCTGCCATGGAGCGGAAGATAAGGTCGGTTAGAAAATTTTGATGAACTCATGTGAACTTTCCACTCCTCCATCTCACTAGTTTAATCTTTCCTTTGTTGTCAAGAGCGCTCGTTTGTTGTCAAGAGTGTTCGTTTGGATAATTTGTCTGCTTCCTCGTTTGATTCCCTGTAGATATGTTGATAATAGATTCTTTGAAATGATGATACCAGTTGACGAGTACGTTTCTTCCAGCCTTTTATATTCACCGTCTAGATATTGTATTTTTGATTCAGCCAATCCATGACAACTTTGGAGTCTCCAAAAATATGGATTTGTCTAATATTCAGCATTTTAGCCAAGGTGAAAGTAGCCCAAGCTCTGACTAATTCAGCTTTTATATTAGAACCTGTTCCACAATTAAAAAACCATCTGATATATGGGCCAAATGATCTTTTCAGTGATCCCCCTGCCCCACAGAGTGCTCCGCCTGCTGAGGAGGCCCCCATCAAAAAAGGCCAAGGTGTATCCAGATAAGCGAAAAATCGGGGACTGCCTGGAAGGTAGAACGTTTACTGCTGAAGGAAATTTAGTGAGCAGACAAAGTGTTTGATGGACAACTTAATTGATTGTTGGCGGCTTCCCTTCGAACAGGGCTTTATTTCGTTCTAGCCACAGGTACCAACACAACAAGACCGGAAGTTTTTTTGGCGCAGCTTTGATGCTTGTCCAAGTCTCCATACAATCATTTAAACTGTGACCGCTCCAAGTAAATTTTAATTTAAGAATCATAAGAATCTTTGCCCAGGCTGTCTGCGTGAAGGGACAGTTTATGAATAAGTGTGTAATATCATCGGTGGCAACTCTGTACAGTGGACAGATTCCAGGACCCATCCACCCCTTCCTTTGTAATGTGTCCCAAGTTAGTATTTTTGACTTGGCGCCCACCTATCAGAACCAGTTCTACACTTTGGGTTAGATTCAGTGTGACTGATGCATCCAAAATGGTTGGGATATACTTTTTTCAGTCATAGTGTAAGCGTTCTAATTTTTTTTTATTTCTTTTGATTACTATTCTTCAAATCTATTAATGGTATTGTTAAATCCAATAATTCTATTATTGGAGGAATCACTATTTTATAATGTTCTAAGTTTTTTTATTTCTTTTTTCTTTTGGTAACTATTCTTCAAATCTATTAATGGTATTGTTAAATCCAATAATTCTATTATTGGAGGAATCACTATTTTATAATGTTCTAAGTTTTTTTATTTCTTTTGGTAACTATTCTTCAAATCTATTAATGGTATTGTTAAATCTGATAATTCTATCATTGGAGGAAACACTATTTTATAATGTTAAAATGGTGTTTTTAATTTCATAAATCAATTCAAGAACTTCAAAACACTTGTCATCTCATCTATAATCTAAACCCCTAAAATGTACAAATCCAAGGTCCAAAAAACATACACAGAAAAAGATAAGACGTAGAACGTTTAGTCATTCTTCTCCAACAAGGGCTATGAGTCCAACACCCCAGGTATATTTGGGAGAGCGGTAGGTTAATAGTTACATTTTAACCGATATTACCATTTTAGTGGCAGGTAGGTGACTTATGTGCACACGCTTGCACTTCTGGCATCTCAAATGCATTTCAACTGATGTTAAATGGTGGCTATCAT
>SNQJ01S0109631.1:47715-59051 GCA_010110895.2 Picea sitchensis
CTTAGTTTTCTTTGATGATATCCTCATCTATAGAAAAACCTGGACATACCATCTTACTCATGTGTATCAAGTTCTCCGCCTACTCTCTCAGCACCAACTTTTCCTGAAACAACCCAAATTTGCTTTTGGTGCCTCAGAAGTAGAATACTTGGGTCATCTGGTGGGAAAGGATGGCGTCAGGGTGGACCCGAAAAAGATTGAATCTATGCAAGACTGGCTACACCCAAAGACTCTCAAAAGCTTGCATGGATTTTTGGGCCTCATAGGGTAGTATCGCAAGTTCGTTAAGAACTACGAAAAGATTGCAACACCTCTTACAACTCTCCTAAAAAAGAACTCTTTCACTTGGAATCCAGCAGTTGCCCAAGCTTTTCAAACCTTGAAGAAGGCCATGTGCACCACTCCAGTTCTGTCCCTTCCCGACTTCACAAAGACCTTTGTGTTGGGATGTGACACCTCAGGGAAAGGAATCGACGCTGTCCTTATGCAAGAGGGTCGACCTTTGGCTTTCATTAGCAAGAAACTGTTTAAAAGGAATCTAGGCAAACCCATTTATGAAAAATAAATGTTGGCAATTCTACATGTCGTTGAGTTGTGGCATCCTTATCTGTTGGGGAAACAACTCAAAATTAAGACCGACCATCAAAGCCTCAAGTACTTTCTGGAACAACGCATTTCCTCCCAGGAGAAACAAAAATGGGTGACTAAGCTCTTTGGATATGATTATGAGATCATTTACAAGAAGGGAAAAGACAATGCCATGGTGGATGCGCTGTCCCGGAAATATGAAGATGAATGATCCTTTTTTCTCTTTCCTTCATTGTACCCGATTGGCTCCAAGCTGTGCGCCAGGAATGGCTTCAAGATCCCAAAAGTGTGCATCTGACCCAGCAACTGCAGAACAAGGCTCTAGCTCCCCCAGGGTACTCCTCGCTCCAGGATGAGCTTCGATACAAAGGCTGCTTGTATTTAACTAAACAATCCAAGCTCAAATCCATGGTACTTTCTGAGCTTCATGCTACACCCACAGCGGGGCACTCAGGGTTCACCAAAACATATGGCCGAGTCAAACGTTCATTTTTCTGGGATGGTATGAAACAGGAAATCCGTAAGTTTGTCACTGAATGTGAAGGATATCTTTCTAGAATTTATTATAGGCTTACCCAAATCGAGGAATAAATCAGTCATAATGGTGGTGGTGGATCGCCTTTCCAAGTATGCTCATTTTTCTGCTCTTCACCACCCATTTACTGCATCCACGGTGGCTCAAATTTTCATGGACCAGGTCTTCAAGATTCATGGCATGCCACACTCTATTGTTTCTGATCGAGACCCAACTTTCACAAGAAATTTTGGGCAAGAACTATTTAAGCTACAAGGCACACAATTGCATCTCAGCTTAGCTTATCATCCCCAGATGGATGGTCAAACAGAAGTTGTCAACAAGTGTTTGGAAACATATCTGAGGTGCTTTTTCTCTAAAAAACAACACCAGTGGGCTCAATGGTTACCCCTTGCCAAATGGTTGTACAACACTACATACTATACAACCACTCGCATGACTCCTTTTGAAGCGGTATATGGACAGAATCCACCTTCAGTTCTCTCATACTTACCGGGTACCTCGAAGGTCCAGGCAGTTGACCAAACACTTACATTCGGAGAGGATATCCTTTGTACCCTTAAAGAGAACTTGGTCATGGCACATAATAGAATGAAGTAGCAAGCAGATCAAGGTCGCTCAGAACGTCAATTTGCAGAAGGGGATCAGGTGTTTCTGAGACTGCAACCATATAAGCAAACTTCCCTCAAGGTCGAGCATTGTCAGAAGCTAGCACCCAAATTTTATGGCCCTTACATAGTTCTCAAGCGTGTGGGACAAGTTGCATATCAGTTAGCTCTACCCAGTCAGTCAAAGCTACATCCTTTTCTTCACGTTTCATGCTTGAAGAAGGCGATTGGAACCAGGTGCCAAATTCAAACCAACCTTCTAGAGTTAGCTAAAGAAGGATCCATTTGGCTATAGCCAGAAGCATTTTTGGACTAGCGTGAGCATCACCTGTGTCAGAGAGCCATCAAGGAAGTGTTAGTATAGTGGAAAGATATGACTCCAGTAGATGCCACTTGGGAACCATCTACCATTCTGTAGCAGTTTCCACATCTCAAGCCTTGAGGACAAGGTTGTGTTTAAGGGGGTGGACATGTTAAGGTCCTAACCCGCACATAGGTAGATTAATGTATTTGGATGTAATAAAGGTCAATATTAATAAGGCCTTTCAATAAAATAGAATAAGGCAGATGTAAGAAGACCGAATAGAAGCTTCCGCTTCTAGAAGGATCTTCCTCTAGATGCTTCTCTTAATAGACATATTTAGTATAAATAAGGGTCGAGGGTATGAAAACCCTAGCTTGGAGATTATTGTAACAGATCATTGCTCGATTGGAGGTTGCCCCCTCGAAGAGGCCTGTGAACATTGCTTTCTGAATCAAAGTGTTATTTATATTGTTGTTCTTATATCATTTCTGTGTTACTGTGGAGATTATGCTGGATATTTTACTATTATTCTGCCATTTCTAGCATTTTATTTCTATTCTGCATAATTTATATATCTGGTATCTTGCAAACTAAAGGGACCTCAAGGTTAAAGCTCCATGTTATTTTGTTTTAGTTAGTATGAATAATTAAGATTTACTATGTCAATTTTTGGTTAATAGTTAAGGTTGACTATGTAAAGTATAAGGTGAGGTGAGGTTAGGTAAAATTCTATATAAATGCATTTGATAGGTAATAAAGATATGGGTCTATTTTAAACCCTATTCTTAGGTCTTTTTCTTATTTCTGCAAGAATTATTTTCTACCTATGCATTATGTCTTATATTACAACACTATATTTGATTCAAAAATGATTGTTTGTAGTTTCTATCAAACTTATTACTCTCTTAGAAATGATCATGATTTTGGCCATTTTTGGCCTTGAACTTTTGATGAAATTTTTGGCACCAAACAACATTTTTTTTTTCTTGTTACAATTGTCAATAATCATTGGTTTGTGCAAAAGAATAATATTGTTATTTTGATCAATATGTTTCCACTAAGATACCATGCATACAAAATAGAGCTTGCATGTGAATGTTATATCCTCGACAAGGTAACCATCGATATTTCCTCACATATACATGTGGAAGCCACATCACCTCCCATAACCCATCCATTCGAGATTAGTAACATATGAAATCAACGAGAGACTTCTAGAAGCATCATGAATATTCCCATAGGGTTACTCAACACTAAATGCAATCCTAATTTTATCTATTCAAAACCTATCATAAGGGAAAAGGGTTCATTTTCTTTCGTCATCAAAGCTCTTCCATTGTTAAGCCATATCAAAAACCCTATGTTATGTATAAAACCCCTTATTAATCCCTAGATATTGAATTATTACATTTCTAGTGTTTTATGTGTAGGTCGACTAGAACTTTTGATTCCACCCTTTCATCATAACTGTACCTCTATCTATCTATCTATCTATCTATCTATCTATATCAAGGAAACTTAATATTAGGGTCACCTTATCTCATCTCGTCTCATATTGTATTTTGAATCGGATATATTGTAAAATGAGGTTTCCCCCTCAAAGTGGACTATATTGATTGACTTTTTATCATTTTTAAGATGTTGTATCATAACGTTTGGTTTCAGAGCATTGATCTTAGTGTTTTTCTTCTCCAAGTAAGTCATTTTAAGATTTTCACTAGAACTTTTTTTTCTAGGATGATTTGGAATATGAATCTTGGAGCTTACTTATACAACATATCAAGGCACCCTTGGTATAAATTTCAACTTCAGGGTCATTACAATTTCATAGACATATCCTATGGAAGATATGTTTTTGGACTTATCCTAAATTAAATTTTAAACTAGACTTCATCTTGGGATTTTTGCTATCACTTTTTTTTATAAGAGGTTTCAGATAGTGAAAATTGGTGGAGAATGAGGAGACCTTTCCTAGTATAGGTGCTCCAAAATTAGGAATCAGTTATTAACTATTGGAAACATGGAGTTCTATACAAGTTCACTCTCTAGAAAAGTCTAAAATATAGGAAGGTTTGGGAATGTTATCATAACTTTCACTTCGCACGTAACATAAAAATTTTGTTAGAGTTATCGCGTTACATAGGGGACATATCAAAGTACCCTAGGCCAAAATTTTAGATTCAGAATGGTTGCAATTTAATAAATACATCAGAAGGAAGGTCGACCAGGTGGGAAGACTCCAAATTAAGGGTTTCAAAGGTTCACAACTTACAATTGGCATAAATTTTTATTGGATATTTATCTCTTTTTAGTGATTCAAAATTTGTGTCAAAGACGAAAAAGAGGAGAATTATTATCATGTCACCTGGCTCCAAAAACTCCTCCAAAATTTACTTCACCAACTAAACCTGAGAGAGCTCAACCATGACTCAAATAGAAAAAGATGAATTTTTTTACAAAATTAGAAAGATGGAAGAGGTGGAAAAGAAGATGGATGAAATTATGAAAGATATGGAAAATCATATTGAAAAGAATATGTTGGAATTGAAAAATTCCATGTCTTCCATGATCTTGTAGGCTCTAGATGAGAGACTCCCTAAAAGATACATCAAATTGCAAGGAAATCATGAAAATAATGAGAAGAATGGTGTTGAGACTCAATCACATATGGGGAGTATTTTATCACAATTGGGGAGAAAAAATACTTAATTTCTGAATCATTCATTACTTCAATATTGACATCCTCGATGTCTCAATGCGACACCGAGGAACTACATTCCAAAGATTGATATGGGTAATTTTGATGGTAAAGATCTTATAACATGGATATTCTTGATGGAGTAATTATTTGATCTACACCAAACACAAATATTACAATAAGTACCTATTAAATCTTCGTATTTAGAAAATGATCAATGTGTGTGGTATCAATGGATTTGTGAAAGAAAAAAAAAATATTGTCTCTTGGTCCATTTTTATGGATGAAGTGATATCACATTATGGAGATATTAAGAACAATACATTCTTTAGTTGATTAATAAATCTTCATAAAGGTATAATTAGAGAGTAGATTCAACAATTACAAAGGCTTAGTCTCAAGGTAAAGAACAATCCTATGGATATTTTTTTAGATATCGTTATGGGCAGTTTAAAGGAGAAAATTCAATATGAGGTGCATCCCTTTGAACCTAAATCCCCAGAGAAATCTTTCAATGTTGCAATAAAAGTGGAAAACAAAACTATGGCTACTATAAAGGTGGTCACTGATAACTATAGAGAGCACCATGTTCCCTCTGTTAAATTGACAAGGTTGACACCTCAACAAATGGATGAAACAAGAGAAAAGGGAATATGTTTCAATTGTGATAGAAAGTATAGTAAAGGGCATAAATGGAACGAGAACAAATTTTTGTACATTTATTTTCAAGAGGAAGAATATAAATAATTGGAACCATCACAAGAGATAGATCTATAAGAGACTACTCCAACGATATCTTCTCATGCATTGGATGACATCAATACTCTACAAACGCTCAAAATAAAATGATACAAGGTAACATTATTGGTTGATTCTGGTAGTACCCATAATTTCATCAATTACAAATCAGCAAAAGATCTCAATTTCTTTGTATATCCATCACCAAAGTTTGAAGTAATGATTGTATATAGAGGTACCATAAGTTGTTCTGGGAAGTTCCACAATATTAATATCAACATGGGGGAGTATTTTTTAGATAGTCCCATGATTTCCATTGTAACATCCCCCAACCCATAAGAGGAACATTACAGTGAGAAATAATCATAAAAATGAAAATCTTTGCTAACTAATTAATTTCCAATAGTTTCTAGCTACGAATTACAACCAGATTTAACTATTGAATGTTACAATTCATTAAATGCATCTATAATATTTTAAAACAAACATGAAATGCATCTAATAAAATTAACCACAACATCATATAAATCATCCCCAAATACACAATGTTCATGCACAATAAATAAACTCATAATACAACAAAAGCAAGATAAAACATTTATCTTTTATGAACAATTGTGCAACCAGTTGCTTGGGAAAAAAATTCCACCCAACAATATAATTGTTGATCCAAATATTAATAGAAATTCACCCCTGATCTAAGGCTACCAATACACAAAATAGGGTGGTCTCTTATTTTCCACTCAAATCTTAGAAAACCCACAACCCATTGATATTCTCCTATAGTTAGCCTGATTTTCTACCAGCTCTCTTCCTCTCAACCTATCCAACCCAAGGAATGTACCCCTTCACTGATGTTAGTCCCTCGAGTGTCCCATTCATTTATCAGGTTCTATCTATCATGGGTAACCAAGCACCTTTCAACTGAGAAATTTCTGTCAGGAAGACTACCAACAAACAACAAAAACACTTCAGTTGTTACAGTGCAATTCACTGATGAGTTCACTCTTTATGGATGACAATCTGGTTTTTCAATCTTCAAATCCAATAGGCTCCAAATACGCTCCATGGTCGCTCCAGCTCCAAGCTGTCTTTATTTTTCTCTTGTTGCTCCTCATGAAATAAATATTGACCAACTAAATTGTTTCTCCCATCCCATATGAATTTTCTCCCATTGGATTGCCTTTCTTGACTCACACACTTGCCCAAGATGATTTTACTCAACCCCCATTCTCTCAATAAATATGGGATGTGACTTCTGACACCCACCCTCTTACATGCATTGAATGATTAGATTTGGGAAATCTCAATGATATATTAGAAGGCTCATACACAATTATAAATTTTAGGAAAATAGGTTGAATTAATATAAATGGGTAATTCCCCCTTGGACCCCCTATCAGGAATTCTTTTATACCTTCCCCTCTCTTTTGGATTAATTCACCCCCCCATCTCTATCCATGTCCCCTTAGCAGCTGTCATCACATTTTATTATTAAAACATAGAAATACATTTTTCATATACATTGCTTTGGCCATAACCACACATTATATCTATATTAAGAATAATTAAACCAGGGATTATAGTGGGGATGTTCCATTTCCCTCCCATGAAATCGTGTGTTTTCCTTTGTACACACACACACACACACACACACTATATATATATATATATATATACTTAGAAAATAAAATTCTTCAATTTCACAACTCCAGCGAGATTTCCAACAAAAATTTCATGTTCCTCTCAACCTACAGACCCAAGGAATGAACCATTCATTTATTAGGGCTAACCCAATGAATGTACCATTCATTTACCAGGTCTAACCCAAGGAATGTGCCATTCTTTTATTAGGGCCCCCAACATAGTTGGCTAGGACCCTAAGATGTTGTTTTGGAACTCTAGCTGCTCAAAATCGAGCCTTGGATTCTATTTTCTTAAAAAATTTCAAAAATTTGCGAGTATTATTTTTGCATGTTTTCTTCATCCTCTCATGTCGACATTTTTAGGACCATAGAAGGTACATTGAACCTTTACCATCCCTATGGATTTGTTCCTAAGCACTTTTCATTTTTGGTCCAGGATGAGTAGTGGTTCCACCCATAAATCCCCTTCATGTTGCCCATGGATTACATTCCAATCAATTATGTGGTTAGGGTTAAGAACTTATTTCTTTAATACTGACACATGAAATACATTATGCACTCTCATGGATGCAGAAAATGCTAGCATGTATACAACTAGACATATCTTTTGTAAGATTTCAAAATGTCTACAATATCTTGCTCGCAACTTTGGGAAAATTCCTAATATTAGCGAACTTATTTTCTCCTTCACTATCAAGAACACGTGTTCTCCCACTTTGAAATCCCTAAAAAATTTATTGTTGTTTGCATAAATTTTCTTCTTATCCTGGGTAGCCTTTAAATTCTGCTTGATCTTTTCCATCTGCTCTTCCATTTTCTTTAACAAATATGGCCCAACAACTTCCATGACTGCTAGATTAGCCCAATGAATGAGTGTGTTAAATTTTTTGAAAGACAATTCTTCAAATGGACTAATTTTTAATGAGGCGTGATGCCCATTATTATAGGAAAATTCAACCAACTGAATATAATACTCCCACGTTGATGTCTGGTCCATCACATATATTCTAAGTATGTCCTCAACTATTCTATTAGTCCTCTATGTTTTCCCATTTGAATCTTGATTATATGTTGTACTGAGATTTGTATTTGTCCCAAATCCCTTGAAAACACCTTTCCAAAAATACGAAGTTAAGTTTGGATCTCTATCTGAAATTGTTTCCTTAGGTACTCCATGTAGTCTGACAACTTATTTCATGTACATTTCTGTAATATTTTTTTCCTTGTCTGTAGTCTTCGCTGGAATACAATGTTTTTCCTTAGTCAATTTTTCCACCACCACCATTATGGAATCATGTTTCTTCACTGTTCTGAGAATATTTGTAACAAAATCAGTTGTGACAACTTTGTCACTTCCATTCCAAAATAGGAAATAGTTGTAGTATCCTTGTTGTATGTCTATGTTTAGTGTTAAATTTTTGGCATTCCAGACACCTGGTTATGTAATTAGCCACTTATTTCTTCATCCATGGACACAAGTATTGGATACTTGCAGCTACAATTGTATTCTGATATCTTGGGTGCCCATCATATGACATATTGTACGTTTCCTTTAGCACTATTTTTTCATCTAATAATAATTTTGCACATATACTTTGCCTTTGTACATGATAATTTCATCCCCTTTTAGCTCATAATAATTAGGTTTCTGCTAAAAATGACCTCGCAGTAATGCTTCTTTTATTTTCACATAGTATTTATCTCAATTTATATATTCAATAATTTTATCCCGCAGATTAGTCTTGTACATACTAATCGCTGCAACATTCACTTCATGAGTTTTCCTGCTGAGTGCATGAACCACTTGATTTTCCTTTCCCTTTATATGATTAATTTTAGAGTCATATTCACTAAGAAATTCAATCCATCTAGTTTGTCTGGAATTTAGTATTGGTTTTCCAAACGAATGTTTCAGACAATAGTGGTTTGTTATTAGCTCAAATTTCTTATCCATGAGGTAATGTCTCCACATTTTTAATTCATTGTCAATTGTTGTTAGCGCTGAGTTGTGCATATCATAATTCTTCTCATTCTCCTTCAATTTTCCAAGCTAATAGCATATTGCATGATAGTTTTGACTAAGGACTCCCCCGATCCCTTCCTTGCATGCATTAGTGCACAAAAAAAAATCTTCATCTAGATATGAAATCTTCAAGATTGGTGCACTTGTCAAAATTTCCTTCAATTGCTAAAATTTCTATTCACATTTGGAAGTCCATTCAAATTTCACTCCATTTTTTTGAAAAGAAGTGATTGGATTTGCAATATTTGAAAATCCTTTTTTGAATCTTCGGTAATAACTATAAAGACCCATGAATGATCTAAAATATGTGACATTTCTTGGTGTTGTCTATCCTCTAATGCCCTATATCTTCTCAAGATCAATTGCAATGCATTTGGTTGAAATGGTATGCCCCATGTAGTGAATCGTTTTTTGATAAAATATGCCCTTACCTAAATTAAATCACAATTTACAACACCATTCACAAGTGTCACTCATGTTCCTCTTCTAACTTAGAGTAGACAAGTATATCATCTAGGAACACAATCACAAATTTCTCCAGGTACTCCCTTAACACTCCATTCATTAGGCACATGAAAACAACTGGGGCATTTGATAATCCAAATGGAACTACCTTGAACTCTTAATGTTCATATCTTGTTCTGAATGTTGTCTTGCAGATGTATTCTTCCCTAATCCTCACTTTATGAAATCCTGATCTCAAGTCAATATTGGAAAATATTGTTGCACCTTTTAGATAATCAAACAAATCATCAATTATTAGAAAATTATATTTTGTAGTTATGGTGACTTTATTGAGTTATCTAAAATCAATAAACAGACTTAAGATTCCATCTCTCTTCTTCACAAAAACAATTGGGGCTCCCCAAGGTGACACACTTGGGTGTATATACCCCTTCTTTAACAAATGTTCAAGATACATCTACAATTGTTTCAATTATGGTATCCCCATTCTGTATGGTGTCTTGGACATTGGGGCAACTTCCCTGCCTGTCTTGGGTAGCCTTTAAATTTTTCTTTATTTTTATCATTTTCTCCTCCATTTCACTGAGAAAATCTGACCCAACCACTGCTCTATCTGTTGGGTTATCCCAGCTATTGGAGACCACACTTGGCCTCGTCCCACCCAAGAAAAGGTAAACGTAAAGAAACGTAGAGATGTGATATTGTATTTGGATTATTCCCCTTGTTGATGCCCCATTGGATCATTGTTGTAGGAGTAAACCACCCGATATTAAAAAGAAAGATTGATTGTCTCGATCAAAAAACATGGCTTGAAGAAGTATCACATTACATAAATTGATTCTTGCAATAAGTAAGTGGAGAAGAAGTAAAAACTACCTTCCTTTCATAGTTGAGACTAGTAAGTTGTTGCATTAAACCTATAGCAGCTTCAAAACAATTTGAAATGGGACAAGTGAAATCAAGTGAAACATAGTTATGCGAGTTTGGTTGAGCCTCCTCAATCACTAATGGGCCTAATGGACCTACTTCCTTACAGTGTTTACCCTATGAAGTGGTTTCGGTTGAACCTCATCACCTATCGGTAGTGGGAACGAGTTGGAATCATACCATATCGATAGTGGAACCTCGTTCGTGTACTACCCTACCCTATCGGTTGAACCTCATCATTCATGTTTGTTCCATACTAGTGTGTGTAGGTAGGAACCATATTACGTACATAGAGTGGGTAAAGTGAGTAAAGCAGTACGAGTATTGGCTTATTATGGTATTGCAATAAGACCACCCTATGAAAATTATCCTTCCTCTAAGCTATGGAAGTGCGCCATGGTGAAAGAACATATCATATGGTTGGTGTATACACTAACTAGGGAATATTTTCATATTCAATTAATTAGGTATCATCCCAGTAATCAGAAGTCCCAAGCAAACTTCTAGCCTGGGCCCAACTTTCTAGTTCCCAAACCTCAACAACACAACAGGCCTCTTAAGACAATTACTCTTCTTATTATATTATTGGTTGGCTAATGCTCCATACGAAAATTGGTGGTTGTTTGTAGGAGCCTGCCCTTAAGAAAGGAAAGGACCCTTTTCACACTAGAGTGAGTTACTTGGACTAAGGGCCTTAGAAGAGACCATGTGTTCTTAATTAGTAGTGGCCCCCCATCCTTCTTCTTGACCGGTGGTGAGGTGTCCTCCATCCAATGTTGGAAGTGGGCCCTATGAACTCGACTA
>SNQJ01S0109631.1:68738-78741 GCA_010110895.2 Picea sitchensis
AGACCCAACCTCACCCACCTGTGCGACCTGTGTTGAGCGGTTGTTAGAACATTTTTAAATTTGGTCTGGTTAACCTCCCTCTCAATGCGAATGATAGATTCGTATTCGCTGAGTCATAGACGAATTTTGTTTCTGGGTTAAGAACTTAGGGGTGTAACCCTATTTTAGTAGAGTAAAATTGCATCCCATTGGTCTGTGTTTTCCCTTGCGTGGAGTTGCTACTATTTTCTTTCCTCTGTGGGTGGGTTGACAGGAAGGGGTCCGTGATTTCATTTTTAAAAATTGTTGAAGTGAATTTTTCCTGGTATCTACCCAGCGTCACCCATGATTTCCATCGTAACGACATTCCCGTGTGCCCATCCAACCATTCATTTTCTTCCTGGGTAACTACATTGATTTTTCTTCTGCCCAACCATGTGACCCGCCCCTTAATTTTGACAGAAACCTTACACCTCTGTGTCCTGCCTTTTCACCGCTTTTTGCTCAGTATTGTTTTGCTTATAACCAGAACCACCACTCCTATTTTTGCACACTGGATGCTCAAACCCTCTCTCAGCCGCTCCTTCAGAAGTCTAAAATTTAGCAAACCTGATAGCAATTAATTGTGATGGACATCGTGATGTGTTTTTAATGCCAAGAGCTAGTGACCTAGGTTTTTTTTTTTCAAGAAGGTGTTTTTAATGCCAAGAGCTAGTGACCTAGGCTTATGGAATGTTCAGTTCGTGTAAAGGTTAATGTTAATAATAGTATCCACAGAAGGCTAATTTTTCAATACTAACCTGATCATGGTAATGCTAGAGTAGTGTTTTGTATTTGTTACTGCTAACAATCCTGGTACTGTTATTGTTATACTGGTTCGGGTGATGATCAGTGTAAAATAGTGCTTAATGTTAAAGCTTATGGTAAGGATAATGTAAGGTAACTGGATGTAATGTAAATGCAAATAAATGATTAATGTAATGCGAGCGAATGTCATTTAATGTAATTGGATGTTAATGCTCGGTACTAAATAGATTGTTATTTTAATGGGGATGCGTAATGCTACTGTAAGGAATTTTCATGTTATTTATTGTTCTTAATGAATCTGCAAACCATTAAAATATAGATCATTGTTTATGAAATTGGAAAACTTAGGATAAATGTAAGGCCAAAATCCACGAAATTCAATCACTATGAGACATGTAAATTCAATTAAAAGACCCTTGACCTTTCTTTGATTTGGTTTTTGGTAGGTAAATTACTATAAATTTCAAGGATACATGTATAGGATTGTGAATGCAATGGAATCCTCAATGTTGATCAATTTGTTGAATAGATATATACATAGTGTAAATTTATTTAATGGATATATGTATAGAGATATTATGTAATGTAAATTACTATAATTTCAAAGATATATGTATAGGTTTCATGAATGCAATGGAATTATGGAATCCTCCATGTTGATCTATTTATTTAATAGATATTGCAACTTCATCATAATGGTAATTAAGTCACAAACCATATAGTTATTTTTATTATTATAGTGTATTTCACTTAGTTTAAATCAAATGCAAATTGTTACTCGCGCGCCTTTAAGAGAGGCGCAAGAACGAGCGAATTGTTTGGTTATAATAGAATGCATGCTCCCTGAAATTGTAGAGGGGTGAGACAGATGTAACTGATTTTCTTGCTCCTTGATTTAGTCGATCCTTACTGTGCATCATGGAATATAGCTACAGTTGAAGTAATGACTGATTATTTCCGTGCCTTGAGTAAAGTAGATAACTACCTTGCTTCTTGAATTTAAATAAAGTTCATTTCTTTGCGCACGCACTTTTGTCGTTCCTTTTGGATTTAGTAACTAATTTCTCTTGCACCGTAGAAATTCATGTGATGCGTGTTGATTCATAGAACTTTATTGTGCAGGATCGTCTTGTTGTTTTTCGATTTAGCATATTTAGTGTGGGTCCGGATTGTGTCGGGCGGGATATAGACACCTCCATGTTCCTCAGAACATTCGCCAGCCCTGAGACCTTAAATGGTTAAAATCAATCGGAACCTGGGCTTGAGTGTTGCTTATGTGTCTTAGAGGTCCTAACCATTGTAGGGTAGGACGGGTGGGTAGTCAGTCTTATTTATAGTCGATTGATTGTCATTTAATGCATGCAGTTACTTGTGGCACATCTTATGTTGTCTTGTTGTGTTCGTCGTGGTTTGCGTCTTGTTTGTTGTTGGGTGGCAACGCAGAGTCGACTGTGTTTGTTTCCCTTTTACGCGCGCACACACCTTTAAAAAAAAAATAAAAAAATCTTGCCCTTGTTATATGAGGATCATCGTCGTGACGAATGGGAGGTCTGTTACATTATCTGAATTATGAACCAGATTTTTTCCAGCCGTTTTTTTTCTTGTTAGTGTGGAAGAGTCTACCTTATCTCCACATCCCCATCATTGATGAGATAGCTATTGTGATTCTTTCCTTTTAAGTCTAGAATTACATAGGTTTAGGTCTGTAGCTGACATCACATTCATCAACTACTTAGACTCTCTTTGTTGTGTTTTTCCTTTTTTTATTTCTATCTCCAAAAGATGTTCCCACCAGGATTGAAATTTTTGTTTCATTTTATTACTATGTTTCATTTTAGGGCTGTGTTTTATTTTTTGGGCCAGCCGAAACCTTTTGGCCTTCACCAACCACGAATTCATGGTTGTGCTAGTTTTAAATCTAATGGATGAATATTATAATTTCTAGAATTTTTTGAAGTTGACCAAGATGAAAACGTTGCAGATTTTAAACACATGTTTTTCTGCACCTTGTATCTATCTTAATTTTTACTTAAAAGTAAAATCTAAATATACTCTTTTGAAAAGAAGAGTTTAAGTATTATGAATATAATTTTTTCTAATTTTTTCACAGTAAATTTTTAGAGATACTGATATCTCATTTCACAAAATCATAATGTCTGTTGAAAATATTATGCAGTGATTTTTAAAAAAAATTAATAAAATTAGATAAAAATAATGAAAATGAAAAAACATTATAGAAATTGAAAGTAGATTCAATTTTGGAAATGCTCGTGTCATTTTCGAAACCAAATTCTCAATATTTACAGGAGTCTGCGGCCTCCGAAGTTCAGTTAAGCTTGGGGTAATTATTTGGTTTTTGTTTTCAGTCCTAATTTCATGTTTTCGGCCGAAATAATATTTCAGCTGGAACAATATTATTTCAGTCGAAAGACAAAATTCTAACGAAAACCGTCAAAACTGAACGGTTTCCAAGGTTTTCGGCTGAAAAAACCTTCTTTTGACCAAAAGCATGTTGAGTGAATTTCGTTGGTCGAAAAAAAATGAAAAGACATGTCGTATCATTTCATTTCGCACCAAATCACATAAATATGATTTTGGTCGAACACATTTAACACAATTCATCGGATGGATGGACAAATATGAACTCAGGGATAGGGATTTCAAAGCATTTCTATTACTGATTGCAACTGTACTTTTTTCTTTTTTTATCTCTTCTCTCTATTCCATAAGCTTAATCAGAGGATTGATATCGATACATGATGGTTTTCTAGAGAACCTAAACAAAGTTTCAAATAATCTTTTTGGTTTTTGTTGAATAACGTAATTGATGTTTGTTCAAGTTTTTATTGGAATAACAATTTATATGTTGAAAGATAAATATTGAGCATTTTTTCAAGGTGAAGTCCTTGTTGAACATGTCTTTTATAGATAACTATTAAATGCATGGGAAACAAAAGTTTGCGCAAGAGAAAATTTGATCATGCTCGAGATGATACTCGCCAAAACGAACAAAGGAATGATCATTATTGGAGAAAGAAATGAGAACGTGCAAATATTGAAGAAAAAAATGATGATAATGTAAATAGAAATTTTCAACAAGAAGTTCAACCAGGTATTCATGCACATATGATGATCGAGCACATGACACACATTGAGGCTGTATTAATAAAGTATAGAATTCAAAGTATAGAATTCAAATTTAAAATATTGTAAATAATATAATTGATTCAAATTACAATTTGATGTTTTTCAAAAGACATAAATAGATTTGTCTCATAATGTCAAAGAAGACGTTGAAACCAAAATTGAAGCAGAAGGCGTTGAAACTGAAATTGAAGCAGAAGACGTTGAAAACAAAATTGAAGAAGAAGACGAATCACCTATAGGTATGTACATAAATTTAGATAATACAAGATGGACACTAGTACATATAGTTTAGTGAATTTGTCTTCATTTTTTTTTTAATATAAACTTTAAATTGAAATATGCAGGAGAATCTATCAACATTGATGATGAAATATTAGAAAATGTTGATACTGACAAATTTGGGAAGAAAAAAGCTAAGAATTATATAAGATATCGAACTAAGAATATGTGTAATATTTTTTTCAAAAATGAATGAATAACAATACAAGTTCAATTTTTACTCTATCTAATGAAGTCAAGAAAGTTAAAAGAAGATACATCATTATTGGGTATTCAAATGTCAACAAAGGATACAAAGGTGAAATAGAATGCCTTTAACAATATAACTAGTGTATTAAAAACTTTTGGACAATCTTGAAAAAAATATGTCAGTGTTGCACGTAGAGTGATACAAACAACAATTGTTTCATCTATCAATATAAAAGATCGTTTGACAAGACACATGGAAAAAACGATGGGAACGTCAAAAAAAACATTGCACAAACATAGAAAATTTCGATTGCAAATAGATGAAAATGATGAACTGGCTTGTTGGACAGTGATTTCTAGACAACTCTACAAAGCTAACCTTATAGAAAATGTTAAAGAATTGTCCGATAATTGTTGGTTAGAAGAATCTTGGGTTTCTCCACATACAAGGGATGTGTTTTGATGAAGAATAACACAAAAAAAATATGAAGAACATCCAAAACATATATTTCCAATGACACTAATAGAACTATTCAATAAGTTCAAAGAAGAGCATACATAAGTTAAAATTTTCATCAATACATTTGTCCAACAAAAACCATGGTTTTTTAGCCCCATCACTGTTCATGACACTTGTTGTTGTCATTATCATGTAGAATTTGAGTTATATTACAACACTTTTTTTGACTTTGGTAAAACTTTATGGCCAGGTTCACCTCCTCCTTCCACATTCTGTGTTTTTATATCTGAAATTCTATGTGAAAGAGAAGTTGATGATTTATTTTATAAAAAAAATGTGTTGGTGGAAATAAATGTGATCGTTGTGGAAATCTAAGTTTGTTTCATTCAAGATATCATATTGATATGAATGATAAATCATTTTCTAATATAACAGTCAATTGGAAGACATATGAATATATCAACATCATGGATCCGCATTCTTCAAATGTTATTTCCAAAAGAATTGATTTGAAGGTAGATACAATCTGTGTGATAGATTTTTTGAAGTTGTTTGAGGAAGAAATTTATAAAAACACCAAGCATTCACATAGAGCTCGAAGGAAAGATCTACAATTCAAACAATCCCGTGAAGTGTTTTCACCAGGAACAGTTTTGTATGTAGTTGATTTTGCAGAGAATTACAAATTTGCTGCACAAAAAGAAATACAAAGTGAATATTATATTTATGATCAAGTCACGATATTTTTCCACATTCTATATAGACATGCTCAATAGAGTTTTGATAGCATAGAAAGCAACAANGTAGTTGATTTTGCAGAGAATTACAAATTTGCTGCACAAAAAGAAATACAAAGTGAATATTATATTTATGATCAAGTCACGATATTTTTCCACATTCTATATAGACATGCTCAATAGAGTTTTGATAGCATAGAAAGCAACAATGACAATTGACATGTTATTAAAGAATATCACTTTAATATAAGTGATGATCGAGCACATGACACACATTATGTACAACATTGTTTTGATAAATTTTATGATTCATTGAAAGAACATGAAATCAGATTCGATTGACATTGGATATGGTCAGATGGGTGTGCGGGTCAGTTCAAATCTTCACGATCATTCTATTGGTTATTGTAACGACCCTGCTTAAATAGATGTATATGATTATTAATTATAATTAATTTAATAATATAACTGTCCTAAAAGATTAGCTAAAGTATATTTATTTCTTAAAATAACATTAACTAATTATTTATTATTAATTAGTTATTCATGATTTTCAATGATTAAATTAAGTATTAATTAACTCATTAATTAATAAGGTAAAGAAATAAAAGGAGGATAATAAATTATATTATTAAATTAAGTTACGTACCCATAAATGGATATCATATTAACTACAAGAGGATAAAATAATAAAGGGGATAAGGGGCATTAACGACGAAAGGATAAGAAGGTAATAAATGGGTTAGGTAGGAAGTAAATGAGGGGGAAGTCGGTGAAGGAGGGATATGGAGGGGAAGGAGGTGGAGGAGAAGGACATTCTACGGGAGATTGGGGAATGGATTTTGGGGAATCTGGGATTTGCAGAGAGAAGTGAAATTTTGGAGTGAGATTGTATCAGTCAGGCACCGGGGTTGCTGGAGGTTTTGGGCACGGGGGCCAGGATATCCATATGATATCCTGGAGCTAGGAAGTTACCTAGTTGGCAGGGAGGAACTAGGTTTTGGGTAGTGTTTTAAAGTGAAACAGCGGTCAAGAAGGCAATTGGAAAAATGGAGGGTTATTAGCATCAGGTTCAGGTATTTTAAATTATGCATTGTTTTAATCTATTATAAAAATATTATTATTATTGATAAATTTGTATGCTAATGTGCTAAATGAAGGAAACTCCTAAATTTTACTGCTATGTTGTAAAATAAATGGTTGTTTAATTTATTCGTCCCCTACAGTTATGTCGTCTTCATAAAAAATTAAACATTACACATTGTTAGAATTCTTTTGAGACTGGTTATGGAAAAGGAGAGCACGACAGTGCAGGGGCATATGTAAAACGAGAACTTCGAAGGTATTAGATGAACCCTCATGTCGATCGATTTGAATATGCTGAACAAGTTGTTGAATGGTGCAAAATGGCGCTAAGCCATGAATATAATCTATCAAGGGATGTGCGCAGGTGTGTCTATATATAAATGTTACACATGTACACATGATATTTTTATTTGAACATGTTCAAATTTATATTTAAACTTCAATCATTTTCTTGATTGATTTCAAGTTAACAAGTTCTTGTCTTGTGCATGTTTTTTTGGTATGTTAGAATCCATGATGTAAATAGATCAATCTCATATGACACCAGTACAATACCTGGGACACAAAAAATACATTCAGTTAGAACAAAACATTTTCAATTTTTTTTTGCATTTGATAGAGGAAGTGAGTATTGTTTTTGTTTAGTTTTCATAGAGAGCACAAAATCCACAGATATTTGTGAAAACGAAAATGCATGATATGTTAAGGCTTGGAGACATACCGAACTTAATGTAAAAGAGAAAATGCCACTTGCAAGCTCAGAGGATATGTAATCAAATGAAACTATAGTGTAAGTTGATGGCGATAGAGTTTATGATCTTGTTAGAGAATCTAACTTTTATGAACTTAATTTTTTTCAAATAACTTGTAGATGTACTTGTGTGATAATCTAGCACGAACTATTTGTTGTCCAATATATCCAATTATTTGCAGGATATGTTTTTTCCATGGTCGCACCTATAGACAACATTGAAAACGTGAAATATTATTTGATGCGATGCACATAACAAAAGATGATGCTATTAGAAGATTTTGATGATAACAATTTTATATATGAAAGGGGATCCATTGTATTGAAAGGATATTTTTTTCAAGAAACCCATCAAACCGATACTCATGTTCACTTTCAAGACTACCAGTCAGATGTCACAAGTTGTCAATATAGTCATTTGGTATGTGCATCGTGCATAAAGTTAATAGAATTTCATTAAAACAAAAAACAAAAGTTAGAAAATGGAAAATGTCCAAGGTCAATCATGAACGAATAATTGATAATGAAACACCGTTAAGATGTTTTTAAACAAGTGATACATGTACATTCTTGATTTTTTTTATTTTTCATTGAAAGTAAATTCCTGAATTTGATGACTTGTTTTGATTATTAACAACCATATTTCAAATATGAGATTTATAAAAAGGGTATGTATAAAAAACTCTAGATCATTCTTAAAAAACACAGATAAAATATGGTTAAACCATATTTTATCTGTGTTTTTCAACCGTTACACCAATCAAAATTATTTTATGAGCATTACACCAATCAAAACCGAGTTGTATACCTTTTGTATTGTGAGCATTTTATTTTAAACTAAAAAATTGTTAAACACCATTTCCATTGAACACTTACTTTTTTCAATAGTATTTTTTTCCATTTTGTTTTAATAATATTGTATTAATTTAAAAAAAAGTTAAACATATTTTATCTATTCTATTGTAATAATATCTTGTTTCAAATTTTAACTCATTCCGATTTTTATTTTATTTTACGAGCATTATATAAATTAAAGTTGAATTGAATGCATCTCTTTTTTGAATATTTTTTTTAATTATTGTTCTCAAAATTAAAGAAAAGTTAAAAACATCTATTTCATTTTGAGATTTTATTTTATTAAGGGTATATGAACTTTGAGGTGAATATCTCTTCTACCTTTGAGCATTTTCTTAATGACTACATGATAAAATTAAAGAAAAGTTGATCATCTCTTCCATTTTAAAGTTTTATTTTATTGTCACATCATTTTAAGCATTTTATTTTATCACTATCACACAAACCAAAAAAGAGTTGAATATCTCTTCTATCTCAAGATTTTATTGTATAACCATTACCTATAATTAATTTGAATATCTCTTCTATCTTGAGAATTTTATTTTTATTATTATTGAACAAATCAAAGAAGATTTGAACATCTCTTCTATCCTAGATTTGAGAGCATTGACTTCTTTAAATGGTATTTTTTTTTTCATTTTTTAAATTAATATTCTAACAACTAAAAACAATTTAAACATCTCTTCCACTTTTTGTAATAACATTTTACTAATAATATCATACATATATATCAATATCTCCATTGGAGTTATTAAGTTGATTTACATTTATAATTTGAAATTATTTAGAATCTCCATTTTAATAATTAAGTTGATTTTCATGTAAACTTATTTAGAAGTGTTAATCATTAGAATTAAATTGTAATTAATAGATCTCTTCTCTAACAAAGTTAAGGAAATTAATACAACTTTGCATAAAGTCAAGTGAATTAAATTGTAATTAATAGATCTATTCTCTAACAAAGTTTAGGAAATTAATACAACCTTGCCTAAAGTCAAGTGAAGACCCTTACAAAAATATGGGTTTATGTGAATAATACTAAACCATAGCCTGCAAATAACATTCCTAATGTAATTCCCTTTCATACATGTTATCTGAGTTTTACAAGGGGTATGTGTTGTTCCTTGACACATGTCTAAAACACAATACTTGAATGCATACCTCCTCCTTTGAATTCCACATTGTTTACCTTCTTCCAAAATAAAAAACAAGTGTTGTGAAAGGAAATTGGTAGATCATGGAAATTTCTTCCTTTTAATGTAGTTCATACCAGCATAGGCTTTGCATAGTTTAAAGTATTTTCTACTACCATATATTCTCAAATAGGTAGGCTTTGCATGGTTTAAAGTGTTTTCTACTACCATATATTCTCAAATAGGTTTTGCATGGTTTAACATGTTGTCTACTATCATATATTCTTAAATAGATATGCAATGATACAATCTTGTATGTTTGACAGTTCACTTTTTTGTTATCCATCTATTGAGTTTGCATATTCTTAAATATATAAACAACAACACAATATTGTATTATTGACTTTGCATATTCTTAAATAGATAAATAAACACATTCTTGTATTATTTCACTCTATTTTTTTCTTTTCATTTATTTAGCAAATCTCATATGCCTATCTTTCCTTTAGTTTTTCCTTTAGTTTTTGTATTAGTTAAGTGCATCTATGTAACCAATTTATTTAACATCTCATATGCCTAT
>SNQJ01S0109633.1:0-18757 GCA_010110895.2 Picea sitchensis
CACATGGGCTATCGTATAGCCTAGAGGGCTAATGCGTTAGGGGCATATCGGGGATCGGAGAGTCGCGAGTTCTGAGGACTCGTGAATTACAACATCGGAAATCCCGAAACTCCGATAGGAGTAGCCCCGAAGGAAGGTAAGACCACGGTCGTAAAGGCAGTAAATCACAGGCTTGGCCTAGGAAGCTAATGCGTAAGGAGCGCATCGGAATTCAGAGGATCGCGAGTTATGGGGGTGAATGAATTTTGACATTAGGAACCCCGAATCCCGATATTGAATTAGGGATTGGTACTTCGCTAATGAGGGTTTCTAAAGATTCCCCATTGTGGGAGTTTAACCCCAAAATTTTTAAAAATAATGATAGTGGTTGTGTTACAGTACTAGACCAGATATTTCACATGCAGTTGGTGTTGTGAGTGGATACATGGAAAATCCAGGGAAAACACATTGGGAAGTAGTGAAATGGGTGCTTCCATATCTTATATGCACAAAGAATTATTATATCACCTATAATGGTTCCAAAGATTCAGTTTGCGGTTATGTAGATTTAGATTTTGTAGGTGACTTGGACAAAAGGAGATCCACTTCAGGATATGTCTTTACTCTTGCAGGAGGACATGTTAGTTGGATGTCAAAGCTTCAAACCGTAGTCTCTTTATCTAGTACAGAGGAAGAGTATATGGATACTTCACATGGATGTAAGGAGGCAATTTGGAAATAGGGTTTATTGGGTGAGTTTGGAAGGATGCAGGACAAGGCGAAAGTATTTAGTGATAGCCAAAGTGCTATTCATTTATCCATAAATCCAGTTGATCATGTAGTAGGAGAAACATATTTATATTAAGTACCATTTTGTAAGAGAGGTTGTTGATGAAGGTGGGGTGTATTTGGAAAGGGTCCATACAAAAGTGAATTCTGCAGACATGTTTACGAAACCATTTTTGTTAGAGAAGCTAAGGTGGTGTTTGGATTCTCTTGGATTGCAAAAAAGGTGACGAATTAATTAAGGGCATGATATATGAGGTAAATTGTTTTCAAAGTGAAGATTTTTTGAAACATGCAAACGATTTTCCTTATGCGGTCACATGCACATGCATGCAACTACGTTAATGCACATGCATACAATCTATTTATGAACTACTCATGTAACTATGTGATCTATTCTTGATCAGTTTGTCTAACTGAGTGATAGATGTTATATATGTGAGCATACCCATGGAGGTGGAGTACAATGTGATTGCAAGCGTGTGCAAGGAGCAGAGAGAAGAGTGTGTGAGGAGAGGATGATTCTATGCCTATGAAGGCTACTGTAATTCTCCCTTGATTAATAAGAGTATCGATAATCATTGCACGTGGTTTTTTCCCTCATTGGGTTTCCACACAACTGCCTAACAAGATGGTTATTGATTGTCATTGATAAGGCTCGGGTAGCTAACCCCACATCTTAAGATAAAAAGTAGATGTGCTTTACAATGAAAAATGATATGTTGCAACCTTAATTGAGAGAGATATGGTGTATTTTTTTATAAAATGAAAATAATGTAAGTTTATAATAAATGATTATAAAAATATAAAAGTAAAGAAAAACTATTTTATTAATATAAATCTTATTTAAACATTCAATTAAATATAAAAACATAATTTTTTTTAATAGTAAAAGAGATTTTATGAAATTCATAAATAAATATATTTGTTTAGAAATAATTAATAAATTATTCTAAAAATACAAATTTAAAGAAAAAGAAAAAAACAATTTTATAATCTTATAAAAATATAAATTTAAAGAGAGATCAATAAATTTTATAATAGTAAAAAATATTTTAACATGTTAAATTCAAAATGTAAAAAGGAGATTTTATAACTTTGAAAGAAATCTAAAGGATCTAGAAAGCATTTTTGTTTTCACATTATTATGAAAGTGAATATTCACAAAACAAAAGTTATAATAATCGAAATTTAAAATACTACTTATATTAATTATGTATATGATAATAACAAACGATAAGAAGTTAATTCATAAAAATATATTTAAGTTAACTTTTATTACAATCTTAACTAGAACTATAACATGATATTATGTAGAAAATAGTTTATGGAGAATGGAAAGCTTAAAGAATATAGAATATTCTTTTTAAAAGTCTAGTCATTCCTATAATTTTCTATGGATGCTAAGTTTGGATTTCCTTTTTGAAACTCTTTTAAACCATTTTATTTTATATGGATCTATGTTTGGAGTTTCATCTAGAGAATCCCTAAGGAAATTTAATGAAATCCATAATCTTTTCACAACTAAGATGAAAGGTAAGAGTCTTTTTAAGTTTTCTTCAAATTGTTATATGAAGTCTAAAAAAGATTGGCATAAAAATGACAAATTTTGACTAAACCATTCCACAATAGAGAAAGAGATTACTGTCCAAAATATTGATACCATTAAAAAGACTATCACATCTAAATTTAAGAAAAAATTGAAGTACCATAAAAAAAAATAAAAAGTAAAAGAAATTAAACTATTATAAAGAGATAAAAAACTGATTAACTATTTAGAAGTTCAAAAATACATTTATATTATAATTAGTCTAAAGCAGAAAATAAAAAATAATAAAATAAAAACTAAATTTTATTAACTCTTAAAATGGGTTGACTATTTTTTTCATAATTTCGAACATTTATAGAAAATCAATTAATTATATCAAAAATTGATTTCAATGAAAAATAATAATTATCATCGTCTTCATAATGAAAAATAATAATTATCATCGTCTTCATAATTGTAAAAATTATTTTAAAAAATTAAACTGAATAAATAAATATATTCACGTTTAATGAATCAATATATTATTAAAAATATTAATAATACATTATTAAAAATAATACTAAAAAGTGAGTGGGGAAACTATTTTACATTGTATTAAAAATATTAGTGGGGAAACTAAGTTATCACTGTAAAAGTTATTTTAAGAAATCTAAATGAATAAGTTAATAAGAGATTTTATAACTGTAAAAACTAATTTAAGATGTTAACTTCTTATAAAAATCAATGAATAAATTATTATAAAAATATTAGTTTAAAAACAAAATTACAATTTTAAAACGTCACACCAATACAATAAAACCGTTTTATGACGTTAAGCCAATAAACAAATATAATCGTCCCGTAATCAATAACATCCCGGAATCAATCACTAAAAAGACGTTAAACCCAATAAGTAAATATTGTCACCCCGTAATCAGTCAGTAGTAACATTCACATAAATTGTTAACTTTATATGCAAAGGTTTAGTATAGATCTATGCAAGTCGGTGGCCAATGTCGAAGCCATGATGATGATTGCCGTTATGTCTAACGCCGTCAATAATGGGAGCGAACAGGGCTGGGTCGCATGGAATCGCAAGACGAGCGTTGGGATAATTGAAGGCAAACTCCTCTACGGCATTGTGGAGGAGTTTCAAGATGAGCGGATAGCTTAAATAAGCCACCGGAAGAACAATGCGCTCCAGCACCTCCACCTCCTTCCCGACATAAACAGACAGATTCCCTTCAGACACATCGCCAGGGACACCCCCGGACGTGCTCTCTGAGTCGCCACTTATTTTATCCTGCACACCTTCATCGTAACAGTAAGAAAATCTCATCGACAGCGTCTGCTTTATGCCAGTGATTACGAAATTAACGTACGCCAGTGGAGGAATTTTATCGTTATATATTCCACAGGCTTTCTTTTAAATCTCAATCAATAAAACAAGTCGGTTGCAGAATGCATATGTGCTGTGGGGCAAAATTGTCGAAAAAGATTTGGGCAAAAACGCAGGAAAATAACTTTCATTTTACGTTGTAAAAGAGGCCAGCAGAAAGCGCGCCCACAAGAACTTTCATTTTACCTTGTAAAAGAGGCCGTACGGTAGAGGATAACGCTGAGATCAAATCCTGTGAGTACTTTTGTGACACCTCAGTAGTTCTGAGAACTGTCAATATATTCAAAAAAATATTCTTAGATTATCCGGTTCATATGTTCACTGTTCCTGTTATAATGTCAGTGTGTTAAGTGGGTCAGTAGAGCATAACGCTGAGATCAAATCCTGTGAGTACTTTTGTGACACCTCAATAGTTCTTAGAACTGTCAATATATTTAAAAAAAAAATCTGAAACTATATCCTCTTATATTGTCAGTGTGTTAAGTGGGTCTGGCACTGGTCATTAACTCTCTGTCCTTTTCTATTTTGTTTTTTTCTTTTCTGACTTGTTCTCTTAGTTCGTTAGTGCACATGCATCATCATTAAAGTTTTAAAGCAATAGTTCGTTAGTGCACATGCATCGTCATTAAAGTTTTAAAGCTTTGCTTTAGTGGGTTGGTATATAGCATGACTTAACTTTAAAAGCTTTGTTTTAATTTTTAAAATTCTTATTTTAAATTTGATTTATTTTATTGTTTTGTTTTTTAATAATATTGATATATCATAAGAATATTTAAGTTCAAAGGGGTATATTTATTGGAAAAGAGTAAATTTAATCATGTTTTAATGATAATTTTCAATTGTATGGTTATCAATTAAAGATGTTGGCATATTTTTGAGTGTTAATTAACCTATTTACTTTTTAACATTTATTTAATATGATTAAAAAATTACTATGTGACTATCTAATAACCAAGTTTAAATGATTAACAAACTTAATTCCAGCCCTTTCATATTCTCAGCTAATGTGAATTAAATCCATCACAATACACTATGTGAATTCAGTCGACTTAATACACCAAAATGAATTCTGACAAAAACAAATGAAAAAACCAAGCAAAAGTAATTGCACTGTGTCAATTAGGGTTCTCTTACTAACAAAAACTTTTCTCAGTTAATCAACCACAAATAGTTTGTAGCTGTGCTGGTAATAATTTTGTTAACAAATCCATATATTTAAACAAAATTGATAGGTAGAAAAAATATTAAAAACAAGTCAACCAATAATATAATTTGATAATAACTAAACTCCATAATTTGATAAGAGCTAAACTCGATATTGATTATTAATTATAAACTTTGACCAGCCTTAACCAACGTATCCATTCCTTCATGATGTGATGCGAAACTTGACAGAATTATACATTGTGACTACCATGAAAAAATTTAATTATTTTACGTCGGAACATAAACGTACATGCTGATTAAAGCTTACCATTGCCTATCATGCCATTTACATATTTTATGGCCTTTTTAACTCATTTAATTGCATTTTCTCTCATTAATGATTCAGAATTGTTTGTTTCTCTCTTTTGTCCGTCTTTCTAACATGAACGGATATGGCAGGGAATAACTAGCCATCCTGTAGAATAACAATTTTTTCAATTGAATATAATGGAAAAAAAGAGTATAATGGAAAAAAAAATTGAGTGAACATCAATTTTAGATGACAAAGATAAATGCCATTTTTTTATTTTCTGTACAACTATCAAAAAGTCTTTGTTTCCAAGTATAGTGAATAGCCATGATCCAAACATAAAACCTTTGCAATCACCATTTCCAACTGCTAAGTCAAGCAATTACGCTGAGTTAATCTAAAACATTCAACCTCCTGTAAATTTTCAATGACAAGGACCCAAGAAACTTTACCAGATCAAAGCATGAGATTCTTTGAGGGATGATGAGCTCGAGCGAATACAATTTCGACCATTATCCAACAGAGGATTCTTTGAAGGATGATGAGGTCAACCTACATATAAATACGATGTCTTGCCTTCTCAATGCAATGCAATGACAAAACCGTGTAGATCTAGATTTCTATTTATGCATAATTAGGGTTTTATGTTTTCATTATGTCTTTGCGTAGAGTTTTATGAGTAAGTGTAAGTTATTGATTGTCTTTCATAATGCGTTACTAGCAATATAAATGTGGAAAAACAATTTTCTCAAATGTAATGTATTGTTTTTATTAGTTTTATTAAAACATCAAATTTCTTTACATTTTTCGTAAAATTGTTTAGATAAAGAAAAGATTTGTAGAATTGTATAGAACTTATTGTTGTAGTGATGGGTATTTTTTCCAAATTTATAATATTAATTTATATATTTTTTTAAATTATGATTTTTTTTTTTTTTTTAATTATGATATATCATTGAAATGACAAGGCTATTTTTTTAGGTTGTAGATCTAAGTGTTCTCTAGTGCAGTGTATACATTATTTTAAAATGATTAAGGTAAATGGTAAGACTAGTGTCTTCAAGCTTTTTGTTAAGCCAAAGATTTCCTTTCCAAAATAAATGGAATTGGTCTATTTACTTAAAATTGCATTTAAGTCTTTTCCAACTTTATACATACTTATGAATTTGATGAGAACCCTTCAAAGTTCTCATTCTTTAAACAATCATATTTAGTGGAGATTTATATCCCCATTTGAAAAAGTGACGCTATCAACAACATTTTTTTCTGGGTTAAGATTACAAAAAAATTAATCATGATTTGTAAAGTTGCAAACAAAAAACTTAAAACTGACACTTAAATCAAGAAAACAATTCTCCCAAAATTACCTCTTTCTTAAGAGAAAGGTTAAAATTACAACTTGTTTGAAATCATGGCCTCCACAATTGCTACTATTCTAAATATAAACCTTATCAAATCAAAAGGTTGTGCTAATAACAGTATCCCTTTTTACATGCTTAACATTACAACTTATTTTAAAGTGTGGCATTACAAGTAACACATTTTTTTGTGGGCTTTGAGCTAAAAATTACAACTTTTTCAAACCATTACCTAAAAAAACTCATATTTTTACCAAAAAAAAACCTTAAAAAAGAAAAGACCTAAAAAAAAAATGAAGGAAAAACATAAATAAAGTAACCATACATATACATATACATATACATATACATATACATATATATATATAATATTAATAAAAGTGAAAGAAAATTAAAAAAATTAAAATATAATTTAAAGTATACTATGAGTAAATAAATTTAAAAATAATCAATAAATAAATAATCTATTATTTAAAAAAACATTAAAACACACCATTTAAAAATAAATTTAAAAAATATAAAAATAAAACTAGAGATGTTGTGGGGTATTGGATGAGATGGGGATGTTTGGGAACTAGGGGGATTATGGAAATAACTTCCCATAAACCCATGTTTATAGGTGAGTTAGGGAGGGAGGGTCCCCTCCCCACCACTTTACACCTCCTTCCTTTTAGTGAAACTTGCTTGTAATGACAAGTTTATAAATGTGTCACTACACAAGCATTCTTGTAAAAAAACTTGTCTCTACAAGTAGGCCATTTTCCTTTTTGGGGGCAGAGGGGGTGGAGGGGATCGAACCTTCCCATCACTTCCTACCCCATGACCTACCTGTAAATTTTTTTATCTTTACAAGTGGGTCATAGTGGGGGAACGAGGTGGTCAGGGAGCGGAGGGGAGGGGAGGGACCCCATCCCCTCGCTCCCTCCTCCCATCCTCTGCCTACAACAACATGTTTGTATAAGTAAGCCCTCCTTATCAAACTATTTTTACACGCAATCCATAGGGGGAGGGAACAAGGAGGTGTAGGGATGTTCTCGTCCTCCATTCCCTCCCCACACAACTTGCCTGTAATGATGGGTCATCCTCTATTTTAATTTGTTTTAATAATTGTTTTTTCTGTTAAATTTGTGTTTTTTTTAAATGTATTTCAAATGTCTCTCACACACACACACACACACACACATATATATATATATTACTTTTTTTTGTTGAAATTTTTTTTCTTCCTTTTCTTAAAAAATATTTTGGCTTATTCATTTTTAATATAATTGATATATATATATATTTTATATTTGATTTTCATTTATTTATTTTAATATATTTTAATTATTTTTTAATCTTTGGTCGTTTCTTTTTAATATATATATAATTTTTTAGGTCATGGTTTAAAAATCGTTGCAATCTTAAGCTTGAAACACAAAAGGTGCTACTTGTAACTATCACGCTTTGATTCAAAGATTGATTTTGAGGTTTTAGTTTACAATGGTACGAGTTTTCAATGACACAATTTCAAACAAGTTGTAATATTAACCCCCAAAAAAGGGGTGTTTCTATTAAAACTAGTCTTGATTGTAAGGTTGATTTTAAGGTTTCTATTCAGAATGGTATCGGTTGTTAAAACCATGCTTTCAAGCAAGCTACAATTTTAACTGTGGGAAAAAATGTGATTACGGTAGCACCAATTTTTTATTCGGGGATCAATTTAAGGTCTTTGTTTGCAACTTTACCAAGATTTAAGGCCATGGAGGGAAAATGTGGTAACTCTAACATTGGAATTAAAATGTGATTCTTGAAATGCCACTTTCTAATTTGGGTGTTGAATTTGGTATTTTCGACCCAAAAATATGAGTATTATAAGCTAGATTTCTCATATAAGATCACAGTACTTTGAGTATGTATTTTTATTATATAGTTATATGTAATATCCCCTTCCAATTGATCATGACAGAGGATGACTCAATAGCCTATACGACTCCTGTAGGCTATTGTCAACACCGAAAAATGGATTCAAGAAGGTTTATTTGGTGTCAAAACCTAAAGTGACATTAAATAAAGTAAATAATTTCAGTTTAGTGAAATTGGACAGAAAATAAAATTAGGGTTTGACTTGGTCAAAATGAGGAAATCTCTAGAAGACACGGAGGAAGGATAAATAGAGGGGTAACCCTTATCTTTGGAATTATGAATTGATATCTTATTGATATGCTCTTTGAGCCAATTTTTCATTAGGGTTTTGAAAAAACCTTCCATTTAAGTTTAGTTTCGGTGGCGCAATATCCACCCTAGCTAGACAAGGAGGAGGATTCATCTAGAATCCACATTTGCATACATTGTAGTGTCCATTTCATCTTGGAGAGAGTTTTGGGGCATATCGCATTACACAGGGGATTCAAAACATTTTTTGGAAGAGGCCGATCATAGAATATGCAGGTGTGAGGAGGGTTTCAAGAAAATGATGAGAGGAGACACCCCCATGGGTTGAGCACAAATTGTCCCGCAAGCCCGTGCTAGAAATCCCCTTGTCGTCCCGTGAGGACCTCTATGACCAGGGATTGCATGAGTCGGTTTGGATCATGCTCGTGAGGGTTGCAGGAAATATTGGAGGGATGCTTGCATAGCGGAAATTATTGGAGAAGAATAATGCATGGATTGCATATCCTTGGAGCAATAGACATCATATATTTGGCATCATTTCAGGTTTTCTTTGTATTTTTTTTAGGGTAGGCTATACAACTCTCTTGCAACCATTATATATTTGTTTTTAGGGTTATTCTGTAGCTTTTATTAAAACCACTAGATATCATTGTATTATTGATATTTTGGGCGTTTCCATCCATAATAACATCCCATAGTTAGCTACTATATTTTTTGTTTAATGGATGCATGCAATATGTTTCAAAATAGTCCTATTTGAGAAAATTGTTTGTAATAGGTTAACAACACCATTAATAAAAGTTTTTGGCACATTTACACAAGAAGAAATAACAAATTTTGGGATCAAAAACGTAATATTCCCACCTAGCCTAGTTAAGGACCTTGCAGTGGCATTAGAGATGGTGATTTTTCGATCTTGTGATTGTATTGATTCCCGAGAAAAAATTGTGTGGAGGACCTTCTAAAAGTTCACCTAAAAAAGAGGTAGAAGAAAACCAAACAGAGTCAAAACCATAAGAAAACATGGATGATAACTAGGATATTAGAAGAGACCTTGTGTTCAGAATACTAAATCATCTGAACAAGGGCCAGGAGGAGGCCAACTAGAACAAGGAATAAATCACCCAAAGTAATTATAAGATGATTAGGACCCAACAATAGACCCTTGCGATACTTGTACAACTGGTAGGATAGAAAGGACAAATGAGATCAAATGGAATTCATGGAAGAACTCATGCAGAGGGTAGAAGTACCATATTCCAGCACAAAGTGTCCTGCACACAAGGAGTAGGAGGAAACCTAGACCATTTTTACCTCCATTTATTATGGAATAAACTATAGGAGAAAAGGTCTAGCTGGATTGATTTGACGAGGTATCTAACTATTATAGTGAGTTGCACTCACTACCTCGGGTGGTATAGGAGAACTTCTCTTACAATGACTATTGCAACTGCGGGATGAGGAACACACCGAGGGGATCATTGTACCAGGATAATTATTATATTACATACAAAGTAGGGAACATGGAGGTCCTCTCCTTTAACAGATATGACATGGGAAACACCTGAGCATGGGTACATAAGTTGGAAACTTATTTCAATCTTAACTTGATGAAAACTGCAGAGGAATCATGTTTTTCACTCTACACTTTGAGGGAGAGGCTCGTGAGTGGTGGTACGATGGGATAGTAACATTTGGGCATGAGAACATAAAACCATATGAGTATTTCACCCAGAGGATGATGGACCTATTCTATAGGAAGGACCATGAGATCCACTTTGGGGAATTGATGCAACTGAAGGAGACATGTACACCAGAGGCATACATCACATAATTATAGAACATGGAAGTAATGGTGACCAATATTTCTAAGAAAAGGTTGGTGATTTTCTTCATAGAGGGTTTAGCTGAACACTTCAGAGGTTGAGTGAAGGCCTTTAGACCTCCCACATTACTAGATGGCATCATGAAGACTTAGGATATGGCATATACTGTAGCCAAAAAGACATCAGTGAAACCCTTTATACCACAGAAGGGTTAGGTTACGAATCCTCCCTAAAAACCATGAACAATGAGGGACATAATGGATGAGGAGACACGAAGAGAGATAAGATAGAAAAATCTTTTCTACAACTGTAAAGAACCTTGGGAACCACGACACCATTGCATGGGAAAATGAAAATTACACTACATGGAGGTGCTTTCCGATGAGGAGGATGATAGTAAAGATGAGGTAGATCATAAATAGGATAGCGAACAAAGAAATGGTAGGGAAGAGCTACCTAATATTGAGATTGTCGAATAAAAGCAACTACAAGAAGGAGTCAAGAAAGTAACCATTGGCACACTTTCAAGAGTTCCCGAGTATTATACTTTTAGGATTAGGGGTATCTTGTAGGGATAGAGAGTTACCAATCTGATTGATGGTGGGGCCACCCACATTTTCATTGATGCAACGCTGGTTGTGAGGAGACACATTCCCACAGAGGAATTTGAAGGATTCAATGTTGTGGTAGAATATGGGTACACCATGACTTGTACTTAGAGGATTTGAGGGTTGGATTTGAAATTGGGAAACTACATGTTTACCGATAAATTTTATGTGGTAGTTTTGGTAGACACCAATGTGGTGTTGGGAGTATAGTAGTTATATTCCCTTGGATATCTCAAAATTAATTGTGAGATCATGAGGATGGAGTTGATGGACATAGGAGGTCAATGAGTGATTCTAAGAGGTATGTTATTAGGAGCACCCATGATCGTTTCCAATAAGTCCATGGAGGCCATATTTTGGCATGGCAATGTAACATGTGTAACATAATGTTTGATCACCCACCATAATCCATCGTAGGATCAATAGAACTATCATGTGGACATACGAGAGTTTCTTTCGAAGCACGATAAGGTGGTTGTTCTGCTACCAGTAGGTATACCACAAGACAAAGGGTTTGAACATGTCATCGAGATAGGAGGAGGGAAAAAATGAGTGATCACCACACCCTATAGACATCCAAAGAAATTCAAGGTCAAATTGAGAAGGATATAAAAGTGTTGTTGGAGATGGGACATATCAGGCCTACCTCTAGTCCCTTTGCTTCTTCAATTGTACTGGTGAAGAATAAGGATGACACTTTGTGGATGTGCATAGAATACATATCACTAAACAAGAAGACCATAAAAAAATGATACCCAATACCGAGGATTGACGAGATGATAGATGTAATCCATGGGGAATTATACTTCTCAAAGGTTGATCTCCGTCAGGTTGCCATCAGATTTGGGTCAAAGAGGGTCAAAAAATTCAATGTCACTATGGGAAATATGAGTTTTTAGTGATGCCCCTAGGGTTGACTAATGCACCAACCACCGTTCAGTCATGTATGAACCATATCTTTAGCAAACAGTTGAGGAAATTCTTAGTAGTGTTCTTTGACGATATTCGGATCTATAGAAGAATGTGAGAGGAACCTCTGAAGCATGTAGACCATATTCTCACCATTATGGATGAGTAGTCGCTTTTTTGCAAGGAGGCAAAGTGTGAATTTGGGTGGACAGATATCCTCTATCTAGGAAACATGGTTGGTGTTGAGGGAGTAAAGGTGCATCAGGAAAAGATTCAGACCATATTGTATGGTCCCACTCCTAGATCACTCATAGATCTACGAGGATTCTTTAGGATATCTAGTTTTTATAGGCACTTTGTGAAAGGATTTTCACAGTTGGTGGAACCATTTATAAAACTCACCAAGAAGGCGATGTTATGATGGTTAGAGGATGTACAAGTAGCATTCGAAAAAATGAAGAGGGTGATGGGCACTTTCTAATTATTAGGACTCCTAAATTTCACTCATCCTTTTGTCTTGGAGTGTGATGCATCTCATGAAGGGACTAAAAAAAGTACGGATATATAACTGACACCCAATATCTTTTGAGATAAGAAAGAAAGGATATGTTGGCCATCATGCATGCATTAGCCATTTTCATATAGTATATGGTAGGAGGGCACTTTGTGGTTAGGACTGACCACAACATCTTGAGATATTTCTTGGAGCAGTGGCATCTGAAAAAGAGGTAGCAAAAAAGGGTTAGGAAGGTTCACGCATATGATTTTGACATTGAGTATCTAAAAGGGAAAAATAAAATAGTTGTTGATGCCGAGACATGGAACTTTCTCCATGACAGAGATATCAAGAGACTCGAAGTCCATTCTTTTGTTGGAAGACTACAAAAAAAACCTTCATATGTGAGATGACGGAGGGAAATATTCAAGATGAAAGGTACAAGGTAGTGGATGACATCATCTACTACAAAGATATGATATATCTTGTCCTTCAATCCAAAGGATAAAATTTTGAGGGCAAGCCATGACGTGCCAGTAGAAGAATTTTATCCTTATATATTCCACAGGCTTTCTTTTAAATCTCAATCAATAAAACAAGTCGGATGCAGAATGCATATGTCCTGTGATGCAAAATTTTGGAAGAAGATTTGCACAACAACACAAGAAAACAACTTTCATTTTACCTTGTAAAAGAGTCCAGCAGAAAGTGCACCCACGAGAACTTTCATTTTACCAGGATAACACTAAGATCAAGTCCTATGAGTACTTTTGTGACACCTCAGTAGTTCTTAGAACTATCGATATATTAAAAAAAAAATCTGAGATTATCCAATTCATATGTTAATTGTTCCTCTTATAATGTTTAAGTGGATCTCGCATTGGTCATTCACTCTTGATCCTTTTCTATTTTTTTTTATTTTTTTTGACATGTTCTCTTAGTTGGTTAGTGCACATGTATCATCATTAAAGTTTAAAAGCTTTGCTTTAGTTGGTTAGTATACTGGCATCACCATTAAAACTCTACAGCTTTGTTTTAATTTTCAAAATCCTTATTTTGAACTTTATTTGTTTTATTGCTTTGTTTTTTAATAATAATTTTTTTATTGTTTTGTTTTTTAATAACATTAAAACTTTACAGTTTTGTTTTAATTTTCAAAATCCTTATTTTGAATTATATTTTTTTATTGCTTTGTTTTTTAATACTATTTATTTTATTGTTTTGTTTTTTAATAATATTGATACATTACAAAAATATTAATAATTTTTTTAACAAATCCATATATTTAAACAAAATTGGTAGGTAGCAAAAATATTAAAAACAAGTGAACCAATAATTTTAATAACTAAACTCCATAATTTGATAAGAACTCAACTCCATATTGATTATTAACTATAAACTTTGACCAGCCTTAAGCAACGTATGCATTCATTCATGTTCTGATGCTAAACTTGACAGAATTATACATCCGTGACTACCATGAAAAAAATTAATTATTTTAAGTCGGAACATAAATGTACATTTTATGGTTTTTTTTACTCATTTAATTTCGTATTATCTCTTTAATGATTCAGAATTGTTTGTTTATCTCTTTTGTCCGTCTTTCTGACATGAATGGATATTGCTCGGCAACTAAACCAAATAACCAATACTTTATATTTTATTAGATTCCAGCTCCGACCAAATTCACCTTACATGATAAATTATTTAATTAAATCGTGTGCAACTATATAAATATACATGAACAAAAAAACAATTTGATGAAAGATACGATACTAACATTACACACTATTCTTTAAAATAGGGCAATAATTTCAACAATGTACGGTTCGGGCAACGATGAAAACGAAAACGCAAGAGAGAGTTCTTTTGCGTAATTATCTATCAATTGCAAATACTTGACATCTTATCAAGAGATAAGGATTAACTCGCTCTGGTGTAGAAGAACAATTTTTTCAATTATGGAAAAAGAGTATAATGGAAAAAGAGTATAATGAAAAAAAATTGAGTAAAAAATCTTACATCAATTTTATGAAAAAACAGTAATGAAAAAAAAAAAAATTAGTGATCAATTTTAGATGACAAAGATGATAAATTGTGAAGGACAGAGAAATGCACAGAGAAAAGAATAGTATATTCAAATGTATGAAGAAATACAGAACTTAGAAGATGATTCTTACAATGTAAGATGGTTGAGCTATATATGCTCAAGCAAGACAAAAATAGAAAGTACAACTGTCCAGTACAGCTGGCAGTGTACGGTCATACTGTTGAGGGTACAATATATTTAANAATGTAAGATGGTTGAGCTATATATGCTCAAGCAAGACAAAAATAGAAAGTACAACTGTCCAGTACAGCTGGCAGTGTACGGTCATACTGTTGAGGGTACAATATATTTAATAAAAGATAAATGCCCACTTTTGATTTTCTGTACAACTATCAAAAAGTCTTTCTTTCCAAGTATAGTGAATAGCCATGATAGAAACATAAAACCTTTGTAATCACCATTTCCAACTGCTAAGTCTAACAATTACGCTGAGTTAATCTAAAACATTCAATGAGTTAATCTAAAACATTCAATCTCATGTAAATTTTCTATGACAAGGACCCATGACACTTTACCAGATCAAAGCATGGGATTCTTTGAACCTCATGTAAATTTTCTATGACAAGGACCGAGGACACTTTACCAAATCAAAGCGTGGGATTCTTTGAGGGATGATGAGCTTGAGCTACATACAAATACAACCTCGACCATTATCCAGCATAGGATTCTTTGACATTTTCTATGACAAGGACTAAGTCTAGCAATTACGCTGAGTTAATCTAAAACATTCAAACTCATGTAAATTTTTTATGACAAGGACCCACAACACTTTACCAAATCAAAGCATGGGATTCTTTGAACCTCATGTAAATTTTCTATGACAAGGACCCAGGACACTTTACCAAATCAAAGCATGGGATTCTTTGAGGGATGATGTGCTTGAGCTACATACAAATACAACCTCGACCATTATCCAACATAGGATTCTTTGACATTTTCTATGACAAGGACCCAGGACACTTTACCAAATCAAAGCATCGGATTCTTTTAGGGATGATGAGCTTGAGCTACATACAAATACAACCTCGACGATGACTTACATATAAATATGATTTCTTTCCTTCTCTATGCAATGTAATGATATAACCGTGTAGTGTTAGAGATAATGCCCACATTAATGCAGTTTATCAAAGTTTGGGATTGGTTTGGGTTGTTGGAGGATGTTGAGAAATTCTCTCAACCTTTCTCTCCAAAATTAAAATAAATTGGATTGACAACACTTATTTAAGTGTGTTGTATTTCAGTTTAATTGGTGTAATACAAATTATTTATGTGTCTATCTCTGCTCTCATGAATTCCAAATTGGTATCAGAGTTGAGAAGAGAGGGCAATAAAATGTATGTTAATTTTTTGTGAAAATAAAAAAGATTTATGTGTGTTGAGTGTAGCTGAGAGATAAGTCTCTGTTTTCTTTGAGTTGAGGCTGAAGGAGCCACAGAGCTATTGTGCGTGAGTGTGAGATAGAGAGACGGCTGAAGGAGCCTGCTCAAATGAGCCATTTTATGGTGGGAAGCAAACCTGTTCAAGGCGCTGCAAATTCACATTTCCAAGCCGCCACTTGAATCATAAACAATTGTGTTGGACGTTGAGGGAGGATTCAAGATGTTGATCATTGTTTCCACTGCAAAGAGGTAATATGGAGACATAATGATGAGAGATAGCGAGAGAAGACAACTTAGTGTGTCAAATTGCCCTGTCCAGGGGTTGAATATGGTGACCATCCATTTTAGTTGCCCGTGATGAAGGGTTAATAAAAAATGTGCAGTGAAAAGTATTTATTCAGTTTTGGCCATGTCGTGTGTGAAGAATAGCATTAAAAAAGAATGCTACGTGTGGAAGTTATGCTTTTCCCTTTATTTTTTTATCTATATTGATATATGTAGTCCACATCGGATTGGGTGTAGGAGTTAATGAAGGCTAGACATACGAAAGTTAAAGTGTTGTAATAGTTTCTGTTATGTAATTTGTGAATTTTTGTAATGTAGGCATTAAAGGGGGTGTTAGAGATAATGCTCACATTAATGCATTTTACTGAAGTTTTGGGATTGGTTTGAGTTTTTTGAGAATGTTGAGAGATTCTCTCAACCTCTCTCTCCAAAAATAGAATAAGTTGAATTGACAACACTTATTTAAGTGTGTTGTATCTTAGTTTAATTGGTGTAATACAAATTATTTATGAGTCTATCTCTGCTCTCATGAATTCCAAATTGTACCTCTAGATTTCGATTTCTGCATAATTAAGGTTTTATGTTTTGATTATGTCCTTTGAATAGAGTTTTATGGGTGAGTGTAAGTTATTGATTGTTTTTTTATAATTTGCTAGTAGCAATGTAAATATGAAAAAACAACAATCTTTTAAAATGTAATGTATTGTTTTCATTAGTTCTTCTAAACAGAAGAAATTTCCATAAAAAAAATTGTAGAATTGTACAGAACCTATTGTTGTAGTGAAGGGTATATTTTCAAAATTTATAATATTAATTTATATATATATTTTAAATTATGAAAGTCATTATATCCTTGAAATGACAAGGTATTTTTTTAGATTGTAGATCTCTTGTATTCTAATGCAATGTATAAATTATTTTAAAATGATGCCAAAATTTGTAAAGATGATTTCCTTCCCAAAATAAATGGAATGGGCCTATTTAGTTAAACTGCATTTAAGCCTTTTCCAACTTTATACATAGTTATTAACTTGATGAGAACCCTTCAAAGTTCTCATTTTTTAAATGTTCATATTTAGTGGATATTTATATCCCCTTTGAAAAAGTGGCTCTACAAGTAACATTTTTTTTAGCTTGAAATTACAAAAAATATCAATCATGATTTGTTAAGTTGCAAACAAAAAAATTAATGTTGACACTTAAATCGAAAATAAATTCTCTCCGAAGTACCTCTTTTTTAAGGGAAAGGTTAAAATTACAATTTGATTGAAATCATGGCCTTAACAATTGCTACTATTTTGAAAATAAACCTTAAAATTGGCATTCGAATCAAAACATTGTGCTAATAGCATTATCTCTTTTTACAAGCTTAATATTTCAACTTGTTCTAAAGTGTGACATTAAAAGTAACAAATGTTTTGTGGGCTTTCAACTAAAAATTGCAACCTTTTTCAAACCATTACCTAAAAAACTCACATTTTTACAATATATATATATATATATATATATATATATATATATGAAATATTATTAATAATAAATAAAAGTGAACTAAAATTATATATATATAATTTAAAGTATACTTTTATAAAATAAATTAAAATAAATAATAAATAAATAATATATTGTTTAAAAAAACATTAAAACACACCATTTAATTTTTTGTTTTAAAAATACAAATTAAATTTAAAAAATATAAAAATAAAAGGAGAGATGTTGTGGGGTATTGGATGAGATGGGGGATGTTTGGGAACTAGGGGGATGATGGAAATAGCTTCCCATAAACCCATCTCTATAGGTGACTTAAGGAGGGAGGATCCCCTCCCCACCACTTTACACCTCCTTTCTTTGAGTGCAACTTGATTGTAATGACAGGTTTATAAATGTGTCACTACATATTCATTTTTGTAAAGAAACTTTCCTCTACAAGTTAGGCCATTTTTTTGGGGGGGGCGAGGAGGGGGATTAGGGAGGGGGTCGACCCTTCTCCATCACTCCCTCCCTCATGACCTACCTATAAAAAAACTTTTCTTTACAAGTGGGTCATAATGGGGGAGGGGGGTGATCAAGGAGGGGAGGAGCCCTGCCCCCTCCTCCCATGGTATGCCTACAACAACAGGTTTGTATGAGTAAGCCCTCATTGTAAACCCATTTTTACATGAAATACAAAGGGGGAGGGAGCGAGGAGGCATATAAATGTTCTCATTCTCCGTTCCCTTCCCACACATCTTGCCTATAACGATGGGTCATTCTCTATTTTCTTTTTTTTTAATAAATCTTTTTTATTTTAAATTTGTGTTTTTTTTAAATGATGTATTTTAAATGTCATACATATAGATAGATATAATTTTTTGATGAAATTAATATTGGAGAATCCTTTTATATATCTCCTATAGTATCCCGCCAATCCCATAAAGGATCTGATGTCTGAGACATCCTTTGGGGTAGGCCATTCCATGATAGACCTGATCTTGTCAGGAT
>SNQJ01S0109633.1:29181-42340 GCA_010110895.2 Picea sitchensis
CCACTTTTTTCATTTTTTTTTGCCATTTTTGCTTGTTTCACCACGTCCTCTTTCAAAATGGTTTCTGGAAAAAATAAGACGTATTTTAAAAATACGAGAGAGGTTTCTTCTCAGCACGGGCTGAAGAACAAAAACCTCTCTCAGTTTTTGTAACGGAGCTATGAGCAGAGAGAATCAAATCTGTCTTTCAGCCTATTTTTTCTCATTTTCGGTTTATCTATTACAGTCCCGATCTTGCAGGAGCTGTTACGTCCAGCTGGGGATGAATTTGGTGAAACCGAAGGAGGTTTTTGTCCAGCACATGACCATATACAATAAAATCCTTCATTTTTCTCCCAGGTGTCATTGTTCAATAGAAAAAACACGTCTGTTCGGACCCCTTTTTCGCAGAAAATCTATCTGTCTTTCATGGCAGACAACTTCAAATTTTGTGGGAGTGGTGGCTATTTTTGGCCGAGGCGGTTAAACCGACTTCCGAAACTTATTGGGATGCTCTATCCTATTTATTCAGAGGATTTTAACGTAAAAGGGTTCGACATGTGAGGTTCCTGGCTGGACTGTGGGCTGTGTTTGGCCAAAGAACTCTTTCTGTACTCTTTAGATGAATGATCAGTAATAGACATGTTGTTTACATGATTCCTGTGTGTTGGTTTTGGTGGAATTTCCCTTCTCTGTTGAGTGTTTTCCTGTTATCATTTTGTTTGTTTTCAATTTCTCATTATCAGAAGATAGTAATAGAGCAGAATTTATTGTGAAATACTCTGCATTTGATCTTGTGATAATCTTTATGTTTCTCCTCTAAAAAGATTAGTTTGTGAATTCTTAATTGCTCATTTGCTCTCTTTTTCCTCCCCTATTTCTTCCTAAAATCGACACCATCAAAACTTAATTCTATCCAGCACTTCCACTACCTTTCCCTATTTAAGAGTTATGTCTAAGATCTGAGAGTGAATCACATTTTTAAGCACAGACCCCATTTTCCCAATGGCCCTCCTTGTTGTTACAAAACAACCATTTAAAAACCCCAACCCCACACTTGCATAACTAGCCTAATACCTATTAAAACAAATTTATATCAGACAGATTGATTCTCTCTGAGTCTTGGAGGGCTAGATCCAACACTCGAAGTGGTTTTGATGTTGCCTATGTGACTGTCTTACATCCTTGGGCAAATTACAGAGTGCTAACACATAGTTCAGAATTTTTACTCTTATTGATTCAAATCAGAAATTAGTGACCCTTAAAAATAATTTTGACTTACAAAAAATGAAACCCTTAGCCTTCATGACTATTCTAGTTACCTGACATCCTAATATAGAACCCGGTCTATCAGATCAGACAAGCATTGTGTTAAACCTATTCAATACCATCTTACAAACAACAAGTACATGGGTATAGCTTGAACGTTCATGGGCTGTGATTGAAAGGGATATTAGCATCCAAGAACAAGGGAAAGCTAGACAGATACAGTTAAGGAACCAACTTTGATCTCGCTTTTCATTAAACTGATCTTTTTACCCATTAACTACTCTACCTTTTTCGGATGCCTTGACGGTATACTTTAGAGACTTAAAGTATAAAATTAGAAACAACAGGATCTAACTCTCCTATAAATACATTACCTAGCACATCAAATGGATGTTTTATTGGCACAATAGGGCATACATGTACAACTTAGAAATAGAATTAATATTTACACAATATTAATTATGTTTACATGGTGGGGCCGACTTGTACCCTTTACAATACAAATTAGGGTTTTACCAAAATCTTACTCTTTGAAAATATAGAAATGGATCTCACATATCCTCTAGTGCTCTTCCACTAGGTATATGTCCAACTGTGCTCAGCCACGGGGACGTCACTCTCAACATATCAACTCAAATAACTCCAAAACAATGCTCTCTCGAGAGCCATCACAAGTCAACTCAACTAAGTCCATAGGAGTTCGACATGAGACTCTCTCAAGTCATTTCAAATGATTCCATAGGAGCATGGAAAGAGACCTCACATTCCATCTCAACTCAGTCCACAAGATTATGACTCATCTATTACATGGGCGTTCTCACAGATCGTCTGAACTCAATCCAGAGGAGAACAACCCATAGAATGTCTCATGAAGCTGCAATCAACAACAAATGGGGAAAGAAGTGACTCATGACCCCCTTCCATATCAAAACTTGCATTATGGCATGTGGGAAGAAGGGGTGTTGCATTCCACCCCATTTCCCCTTTGTTCAAATTAAATAACTTGCTAGGAAAGCATGGAGGAATGGAAGGGCTCATGAGCCCCCCTTTATGTTAATATTTTTTGAAACATTTTAATGATAAAATCCTAAGTTAAGAAATGAGGTAAGAGTAGGGAAACCCATTTTAACATTTTTAAATTATTTTTAAATTTTCGCCTCTCTCATGAAATTTTTTAAAATTACATTCAAACCAAGTGATATCACATGAAACCAAAGATGACGATGATACAATCTCAATAAGTATAAAATGAAAGTATTAAATGATTGATGATTCAAGCCCAGTAAGTATAAAATGCATGCATGACGATGATACAAAGATGATATACATGATTCAAATTTGCAACAACCTCTTTCCCAAAGATATTAGATGAGAGTATGACAACACGATCATTCAAAAAATCTTATAACTCAGCCCCCCATCTTTCACCCAACGAGGTTCATGATTTGGCCTCTGATGCAAATTGGAAGAGTTCTCATTAACTTCTTCGATGTGCATCGGAGGAGTTACCATCAATGCCTCCGATGAAAATCGAAGGAGTTAGTTCAAACTACTTTGATATCAATTCAGAGGACATAGTATTAACTCCTCCAATGACAAATTAGGGGCGTTAGCATTAACTCCTCTAATACATAAAAAACTGGATTTCATAAAATGGTCATAATGTTTGACTCATGTGGTCGTTTTTCACGTTTATTATATCGCTGGAAATGTATTTCCGATATGTACAACTTTCTAGTGATAGGTTTTAAAAAATACGTTACGTTTTTCCCTAATTGTTCAATATGAATATATGGTGCATTGTTGATAACCCTGGAAAATGCAATGCCTTAATCATGAGAAGACGAAACAGGGATTGAATCCATGGAAGCTTACTTGATATTTAAATCATTTAATGCCTTAATTATTTGCATTCATATTATTATTATTGATATTTTATTTGGAGTTACTCTCATCTATTGTATCTTGAATGTTGCAAGGTACCGAGCGGAGGGTCACGCTCAAAATTCTTGCGATGAAATTTATAGCTAAAGATGATGAAGGAGAACTAAATAAACATGTAACAGTGATATAAGAGAAAAACAAAATAGGGAAAATGGATGAATAAGAGATCTAGAAACTCCATGACGATCGATTGTCAAACTGAGAAGATGAAGATTTCCCTACGCCCAAGGCCAGTCTTCATGATGCGCAAGGAACATATGGCCGAAGTCCATGATGACCCATTAGCACTAGGAGACAAATTTGAAATATAAATGCTATCTTTATTTCTCATCATTACAAAATGAACAATACAAATGTTGGAAGGTGGAAGGTCATGGGAGAAGACAAAAGGCCAAAGCTCACATTGAACCTCATTAAATACTAAAATTGTACACCAAGAAAGGTATTTTTTGCTCTCCAAACATTGTACACTTCTAAACTATTTTGGGAATATGGTGTCCACTAAAATTGGAGATCTGCCCTTAGATTTCTCATGTAATATTGATGAAACTATTAATACGGAGAATCCCTCGGGGCCAAATTTCGATAGAGAGAAGAAATCACATGTGTCGTTGTTTTGCTGCAAATTGTTTCAAGAAAAATGTTTGTTGTTCACATGGGTTGTAAGAGCATGTTTTTTTATGGACTATTCTGATGCAATATATGTCTTCTTTTCATTTTTTTACCTTTTCTTATATTACATGTCTTGAGTGAATGAGTTATGAATGTATGCAAACACTTGACTTAGACTATTCTATTTATATACTTGTATTCATGTGTTCCTAATTGTGTTCCTTCATGATAGCTATCTCATTTGGGTTTATGCATAGTTTAGTTTCATTACAACACATTATGTTACGATAGTTCACTCCTAGATAAGATAGGGTAGATTAAAAGTAGATTAGATAAATGCATTTACATAGTCTTCATCTACATATTTCGTTTGAATAACCACCCATCACTCACCCTCATTGGTGGACTAGGACGCAACCTGTAAAACCAAACCTTGAATGGTTGCCATGATATAATCTGGATGGGTTCCCTATTCCAAATGGTTAGAGGTATAATTGAGACTTCTTACCATGGGTAACCCATTACTATTTTTGGGGAAAATTTAGACCCGTCAACATGTTTTTCCATGTACAATAAAAACCTGCCATGTGATGATCCTCCTTTTATATTTATCACCTACCATATCTAAATCAAAATATCTCTATAGAACAATATTTGGACCTACAAAACCCAATGCATGAGTAGTAGTACCTCTCAATTACATAAGAATCCACTTTATTTCCTCCCAATGTTCTTTACCCGGATTGTTCATATACATGCTCACAACTCTCATTGCATGTGCAATATCTAGTCTTGTGCACACCATGGCATAAATCCATCTTCCAACTGATCATGAATAAGGGACCCTGGACATGTATTATATATGCTCATGTGTATTGGGATACATTTTATTTCTTAATTTTAAATGGCTCGCAAAGGTGTACTAACTAGTTTTTCATTCTGCATTTTAAACCTCTCCAACACCTTCTCTATGTATTCACCCTGAGATAATGTCAATTTGTGACTTTTCTTATCTCTTGTTATCCTCATGCCATGGACTTTTAGCGCATTTATATCCTTCTTGTTAGACCCTACAACAAGCATGTCATCTACATACAATAAAAAGATAATATAGCTTCCATTTTCTAGCATTTTAAAACAAACATAGTGATCAAAATTCCATGTAATATAACCTTGTTCTCATAAACCTATCAAACTTAAAATACCACTTCCTTGGATCTTGCTTTAGGCCATAAAATATCTTCTTCAACTTGTGTACCAAATATTTCATCCCTTTAACCTCATACCCCTCTGGTTGTGGTTGCTTCATATAAATATCTTCCTTGAAATCCCCATGGAATTTTTTTTTTTACATCTATCTATTCAAAATGTAAATCTTATGTAAAAACTTGCTATGCCTAAATAACAAAGCAATTATATAGATAAAAGAAAATAATTTACACTAACAACATATATATAGGAATTCGCCAGTAAACCATAAATTACTACTCATGCAACTCTACAACAAGATTCAATGGAACAAGACCCATAACCACATAAATTGTCATCGATCTCAATATAATTAAATTTCCAAAGAATTAAATCAAATATTCTTTCCAAAATCATAATATTGTACAACCCTCATTAATGAGAAAACATCATTCCTCTTGGTTAAATGGTTCAAACCAACTATCCTTACAATCATACTTTACTATTAAGAACATTTTTTTCCTCTTAAGAGGTCACAAGTTCAAATCGAGAGGAGGGTAGGGTATGTATACCTCCGTAGACTTTACCATGCTGAGCGGAGGAGGGTACCTTATCCACAAAGGAGTCTCATACACCAATTTGGTGTGGCTTGGTTGTGACCTTAAAAATAGATTATTATTATTATAATAAATCAACATTACTTAAAACTTAGTAGAGTAATAAAAAGAAGTGTAAAAGACATGATAACCTAATAATTGAATAATTTAAAAATTTACCCTATATGTATACTATACTAATTATTTACAAAACTACTCATAAATAAAAATAATCTCACTCCTCTCAAGTAAAATAGTAGATTTATAGGAAGAAATGTCCTATATTTCTAAACTCATTATTGGACTTGTCACTATATGCTCCTATAATTCTAAAATCAAATTAAAGTGCAAAACATTGGTATAAGTCTATTAATTTGTAACAACTATAAACATCCTTTCAATATTGATTATAATAATCAAAGAGACTGATACACTCGATGGATGCATAAAATTTACCTACTTCAAGAAGATACACAACATTTAAAAAGAATGTACACTCAAACAGTTCTGGTTAAATAAAGTTAAGGAAGGGGCCTTATGACTCCACAAGGATATAATTAAAGGAGTTGTGAGACAAGGACTCGATTTAGTTCATCAATGATAACCGTTACTGTAATAATTTTTTTTCTGGTTAAACTTAAACTTGGTGGGAAATTTACTTTGCAGGCTATCAATCTTAGAAATAACTCTACTAATATCCTTAGACTCTCAGTCTAAGGAATAGATTTCTCTAAAATGGGCGTTTTAACTTCCATCATGCACTTACAATGGACGTCGAGTGTCAATTAAGGCGTGATAAACTTAAAAATTTCTCCCAAGCGCTGGAGATTTTCGTCATATCAAATCAAGGGAGATGTTAGGGTCAACGACTAAGAACTTTAAGTTTCAATTATCGACGAAGATAATTGACTCCTCTGATCAATCATACCAAGATTATCACGCAACTCAGTTCAGTTTTAAGGTTGCTTGGACAAGGAAAGAACAATGAAATGAACTCAATCTGGGTAGCAACTAACTGTCCCTTATTGAGATTGATTTAAGAACTGAGGCGCGCAGAAATTTTAACCAGACACTACTTTGCAACTAAATAAAAAGTCTGGTGAACGTGAACGTTTACCTACTCGTGGAAGGTTTGCACATGATAACCTAATAATTGAATAATTTAAAAATTTACCGGAGGGTAGGAAGGATTGTATGGCATAAACTACGTCCCACGCAGGTGTAACAACAGTCAAGGTTCCTTCCACGAGAAAAGATTCCTTCCATCGCACAAATCTACACAATAAAATATCTAGTATGTCTGTACCCGAAAGTTGATTTACCTGTATGTTTTTCATGCAAACCGTAGAATTTCAAAGAGCTTGTCCAAAAGTAGAGATGTTCGATCAAAGACCCCACGAATGTTTCCGAAGGATTGATTCTGTAACCAATAAGTTTCCGATCTGAAATATTCTAAAAAAAATAATTATTTCTACCATCAACCAACCTGACAGGTCGATGATGTATCAGTAATTTTACCCAGGAAGAAGATTATCATCAAACGATTAAGTTCAATCTGATGCGTTAGGTAAGTTTTTGATTAAATATTTTAAAAATCCGTCCACTTAAAAAAGTATTACAGTACAAGCATTTGATAGTCTATTTATTATTACAGTACAAGCATTTGATAATCTCAAGGAGTAAGCATTTGATAGTCTATTTAATTAACCTGAAGATTCAAAAAATCCTTCACAGGGTAACAGATCAAGGAGTAAGCGGAAAAGTGCTACCTTTGACACCAGATAGGAATGGCTAGAGGTTCGATAGGATCGACATCTCCCAGGATTAGTCACAAACATTTTATCACTAACCAATCAACAACTGAACTATCAGGCCGGTATCAATAGTGATGGACGAAAATGATCAGTTAAATTTAAGAAAATACACAGCAATGCAAGAGTTCATGACACCAAGATGAAGAAGACAGGAAATCAATTACAAATGTCTGAATTTTTTTAATTCCTAAATTAATGAAAGATCATGCTAAATTATAAATAAATAAATTATTTTAAACATTCGGTATAGAGAGTAAACATGGATTCATGAACAAATTATAATGCATATAGGTTCCAAGAAATCTCGCTCCTAATTAAACAAATATTGGGTTCTTCAAAATTTCTTCATCTAGCAAAGACTTCCTGGTTAATAATAAACTCGAAAGCTTCCTAATATTTCAATAAACAAATCATGAAAATTCCTGTAGGACGCGTTACTAATTGGTAAAGCATATAAAAATGGGAATATATTAATACATCCAAAATGTACATACATCCAACATTAATACATGCATTTCAATAATTTTCATCTACAGAATAATATCAATAAAGAATAAATATAACCAATTAAAAACGGATGGAGATGTTGTTCATTTTAATACCCTCAATTAACAATTAATACCCCCAACTTGCTAATCAATGGACTCCACCGGTACGTCCCTAATCAATGGACTCCACCGGTACGTCCCAGCCAACATTACCTCCCAACCAGTGTTGGGAGCACTTTTCTTCCCCCTTAGATCCCCGAGTTGCAAAGGGGCCACACACAGTAAATTAAAAACCAATAGCACTGAACTTTCCTCGTAAGAAGAGCTTCCACTCTTTACCAATTTTGGAACCCAACTCTCAACAAGTAACATAAATATTTTGAGAGCATAATAGTACTTTCCAAAAAAATGAGCCCCTCTGCTTTCCTCTCCAATTCTTTTATAGAATAATTCACAATGACACATGTCCTCATGCACAAATAATTAATTTTTAATAATTTAATTAAAGGATTATTTACCCACTATACACATGTTATTTACCTTTTTATTTTATTTATTTAAGAATTTTCCGTCGCATTCCCCAATTTGTTCCTATTTTTCCTCTTAGTTGTCCCTTAGTTCTCGAGTTCTTCATTTATTTTGTGTCTCCTAACTACATTTTAGTTTGATTTGGATTATGAGTCTTCTTTTTGTCAGGATTCGTGGTAGATTGACTCAAGATCCTACTCTATGCGGACCACCTATTCTCCCATGTTTTAATTTCTTTTTATTCAAAAATCTATTTTATTATTTTCATGCACACATGTGAATCTACCCACTTTATTCTTATTTCTTTGTTTACTTAACTCACTAGTGTGATCCCTTTATCCCATTTTTATGTTTTATCTCAGTCAAACATCTTAGACTTAGGCTCTTGTTAGATTTCTTAGTTATAAATTAATAATTAGTTAAATACTTTGTTCTAACAAAGTCTAACTTTTTTATTTTATTTTCGAGGCCATATAAATATTTTATTGACTCATAACTTGATTAAGAGACGTTCCCTTCAAGACGCACCTATGTGCTCCAAGGGTGCCACTCATCTTTGACTAGTTTGGATGTTTGTCTGAGACTTGGAGTCAACACTCCACTTGGTTGACCTTGTGAGAGACTAAGGGTTGTCTAAGGAATAATGATTTCACCTTATTGCACGCCCCTTAGAATTCCTCATGAGCTATTTTCTCAGTCTTTCCTCACAACATCATGGACCTCTAAGAATGAGGTAATCATTAACCACGTGTTTAGGACATGACAAGAGTGCTAGTAGGTTGTGGTAGGGATGTTTCCACACCTCTCCCTCATATGTATAGTTTTTGTGAATGACCCATTTACTCCATATGTGATCCAAAAAGGATTCAGATAAGGCTAATAATAAATCAGAATGCACATAAGCAACTAAGGACGCTCAGAATGGCTTCAACGGACAATAAAAGGGTAAAATATTAAAGTTCCCAAAACTTGGTGAAAATGGCATGATCACGAAGAGCACGTTGCAAGATTTCTAATGACGCAAACGGCTCGTCAAACGGAGTTACGGATCAAAATATATAAGCGATCAAAGTTCAGGTCAAACTTGGTCAAAAAGTCAAGATGACACGTGGCACCATTGCAAGGATGACATGTGGCACGTACGTACAGATGAGTTCGCATGAGAGGACATGGAAAAAATATGCCCGACACGTGGACAAATCAGGTTGTGACAAGTGTCAGTTTCATGGGCAAATAATATGGCGTCACATGGCCTAGTCATGGGCTGCCACGTGCTACCCCTCCAATGGTTGGTATGTACCAAATTTTTTATGACTCCACCGGAGTCAAAACCTTGACTTCCTCTTAGCTCAAAGGCCCTACATTCCATGCTAACTAGTACACCACCATGTGTTTCTTCTTTGTAATGTGGTGAAAATATTATTTAAGTTTTAATAAAGTGTCATATGGCAGAGAAAAGGGCTAGGCCTTCAGTCCAACCCAGCCCTTGGTTATGTGTTAGCCCATATGACCACAAAATCCACAAGTCTAGGGGATTATTCCAACCACCCACTACATATAACATTTCAACCATATTATCTGCTGAGTTAATTCCGTCAAACCATCCGTCGTTTTTAAAAACGATTCCGCCATTCTAGTGGTTTCCCACCAGATTTGGCAGGGCACACAAAAATTGTTGTAACAATGTGTTAAAAAGGGGAGGCTCGTTGGATTTGAACTTGGGACTTATGCCTAACCAACTTCTAAATATATTTACACCAACCAACGTGCCCAAACTCCTCATCAATGCTAACCACCTGCGAAATTGTATAAGAAGGGGTATTCGACTAGAGTTCAGAACAGAGAAGAGAAAGAGAGGAGTCTAAACGCACCTGTACGGACTTTGTATGGTCTGGGGCACAATTTTTTATATTTCTCAGTTATTTATTGTAGAGGCAGTGGCATGGTAACCGACACAGAGGTGTCTCTTGGGCCTAAAAGTTTCAAACTCAGATTGAGGCATGAAGATAGTCTTTTTTAGGTAATACAACGCCATGAACATAGTGGTGGTATTATTTTTCTGATTTGAGAAAATCTTCTATATCTTAACTCTAAAATGAGGTATACTTATGTATTTTGGCCAATACTTTTGTGGAATTAATAAAAATACCTATCCATTTGAGAGCAAGGCCCAGAGACATAGTCCACGAGGGACAAACTCCATTATAAATTTTTTTGTGTTCATATTTCATGCTTATGTGTCTTTCCTTTTAAAATTTTCCTTCTTTATGATGTACGCTTGTTTATTCTCATTTAATACAATTCTTTAATAATTCACCTGATGAAAAGATCCCGGATCATGTTGGTATCATAGAAACCGTCTTTAACTTGAATTGTTGAGTATGAATGCTTATAGGGCCAAGCATAAGCAGGGTGAATGACCTCTTAAGACGTTCAATACCGAAGTTGGTTGTGCATCCCGAAGGAAGAATATGACAGAAGAGGACAAGCATGATGAACAAGAGAAAACATTCACATGGTATTTTATCACATGTAAAAACTGGTCGAACAAATGTATGGAGATTATGAGAAGAGGATGAAGAATAAAGAAAAGAAAAAGGAAACACATGCAAATGATGATGCTTCGATAAATCAAGGGGCTAGAGGAGCCCCTTGTGAGCCTCCATATTCTCTTTCAAGTTCTAGTTCTTCTTCCTCTGAGAATTATTATCACTCTCAACATTCTAAAAATAAAGCCTCTTTTAAGAAACCATTATTAAATCTTGATGTAAAGTTTTCTTTACCTATGTTTAATGGAGATGCTAATCTTGAAAAACTAGATAATTGGATCCCGACAGGTTGACGTATATTTTCCTGTTCAGCATATTGATGAAGAGGAAGTTAAAGTGGAATTGGCTTCCCTTTGGCTGGAAGGAACCACTCACGTATGGTGGGAGAGAAAGCTATAGGACAAAAGTAAGTGTGGTAATATTCTTTTCTCGTGGTCGAAATTTAAAACAGAGATAAGGAAGTAGTTCTATCCATTAGGGTATTTACATAAAGCAATGATAGAATGGAAAACTTTGAGACAGAGTAAAGGTCAAATTGTACAAAGTTTCATAGAAGAATTTAGGAAGAAACTTCTTGCATTGAACATTCCTTTGGATTCTTATGAAACTTTAATGAACTATATTGGGGCACTTCATATTTATAGTCGTCATACTTTTCTCTTGTTTAACCCCACTAATCTTAATGAAGTTTGTGTCCAAGCCACTCACCTTGAGAAGAGGGGGAAACATGTTCAAGAAGATCCCACAAAGAAACCTTCCAATTTTCCACGAAAGACTTTCAAGAATTTTAAAAGGAAGGACAAGAAGATTGCTACAGTAACGAGAGGAGGAGGAAAAACATCTTGCACTCATTGAAATAAAAGCGGCCATGATGAAAAACATTGTTGGAAACTACATCCAAGAAAGAAACCAAAAGAGTTTGGTGGAAAGGGGAAGGTGAAGATTGTTGCTACAGTGCACTAAGATCTTGGTTCCGAATCAAGAGATGAAGGAACGATCATGATGGTTGGAGTACAAGGTAAAATATCTCTTCATGCTAGTTCAAGTTCCAATGATGAATCTCATATTGATGAAAGAAACAAGAATGAGTTATTTCATATACGAGTTGTATTTAAACATACTAGGATAGATACATTATTTGATCCGGGTTTCCAAATAAACATAATATCTGAAGCACTTGTCAAGAAGATGGGTCTTTAAATGAAACCACATCCAAATCCGTATCCTCTTGGTTGGGTATGTGATCAAGAAAAACATAATTTCACCAAACAATGTAGGATCAGGTTTTCTATTGCTTCAAATTTGATTGATGAAGTGGAATTGGATGTTGTACCGCTTGATATATGTGGCATAGTGTTGGGGAGTCCTTATCTTTATGATAGAAAATCACTCTTCTTTCTTCATGAGAACAAATACCACCTTACTAAAGGGGGAGTGGAATATATTGTTAGATCTCACAACATGAGGGTAAATACAACACTTGTTAGTGTAGGACAAATGAAAAGACTCATAACCACTAATAATAGATATGTACTTGTTGTCCTCAAAGAGAAAGATGCCGGGACAGTCGACACTTTCTAAGGGTGTGATCCATCTCATAAAAATGAATTAATCGATATTTTTTCTAAGTATCATGATATTTTTCAGAAACCAGATGGATTACCTCCTAAGAGGGAAATCCAGCATGAGATACATCTTTAGCAGTATTCTCCTCTTCCTAATGTGGGCATGTACAGGATGTCAGTTGTGGAGATGAAAGAGATCGATGAAGAAGGTACAGGGATTATTGGATCGAGGGGTTATCATGCCCAGTTCATCTCCTTGTGGTTCTCTGATCTTGATGATGCCAAAGAAAGATGGCACATGTCAAATGTGTGTCGATTATCAGGCCTTAGATAAAATCACAGTAAAAAATCGATACCGTAATGTACTTGTAAATAACATAAAAAAAAATTTCTTTGTGGTCCTAAATTTTCAATTAAAGATAAGCTTAACTCAAGTCTTGTTGCAAGTAGATTAGACACTTCTTTCTCCCACATTAGTTCTTACCAAGGCTATTTTACAAGTGAAATTATATGACTTTACCTTTTCCTCAAAATTCTTGACTCCTTCAAATCCTATAAGTGTTTCTTTCTATTTTATCCACATAGGCTATACTCCTGCCCTTAAAAGACTATACATATAAATATACC